>BQNB010130596.1:0-18917 GCA_026074375.1 Tanacetum coccineum
ACTAATTAAAATATTGATAGAATATAGGATTAAATTTCCACTCTTAGTGTTTGACACCCTACTTACCGCGAACTCCATCTTGACTGGGTACATTGCTCGTTAAAGTGTTGTTTTAGGTTTGTCGGCTAAATATAAATGTAAAACTTGATAATCAAATAATTGACCCTACACGACAGCACATCATTCACCCTTCCATAACTTTGTTTAATAATTGGATTAGACAAACACATCCAAATATTGAAGAACGTGAACTTGATCAAATTCGAGAGAAAGATTTTGCAAGTTGGTTTGCGGATCATGTAAGCTTAACACATTAAGTGTACAATCCTTTCTAATAATACTAATAAATAATTGTAATAATAACACAAGTACTCTTATAACTGTAGATATTGTCTGGGTCAGATCCGAGAAAATTTAAAGGATCTAGCTTATGGACCAATAAACGAAGTCACATCACATAAGGGATATATTGTCAATGGCTACAAGTTCCACACTCTTGCACATGGTGGTGGTAGGGTCACAAATAACACTGGGGTGTACGTGAAAGGGTCTTGTTATAATGAGGAAGAAAGTGACTATTATAGAGAGTTAGAAGAAGTCATAGAGGTCGATTATCATAGCATGTTAGGGACTTGCATGGTTGTGTTGTTCAAATGTCGTTGGTTTGATCCGGTTCAAGGTGTAAAAGTCAATGTTAAACACAAGCTGGTAGATATTAAATACAGGTCACGAGGGTGCATTTATGACCCGTTTATTCTTGCATATCAAGCTCAACAAGTGTATTATGCAACATATCCTTCAATGACGAAGGATTTAAAAGATTGGTGGGCTGTTGTGAAGGCGATGCCAAGGGGCATATTCCAAGTAGCAGAAGGTATTTTAGCTAGTGAAATTTCCGGTGATGACAATGTCGACGGGGAGGATTTCTTTCAAGAAAATGATAGGCTAGTATGTACAATAGGCACAACTGAGGATATACAACTAGTTACTCTTGTAAGAGAGGAAATAGAAGAAGTTCAAACTGTTCTTGTTACTGATGATACGAATTATGATGGTGAAGAAGAGTTTGAAGATACGAATGGTGATGATGATTCAAGTGATGATATCGACCTTGATTCGTCTAATCATTCTTCTGATGATGATGCGTAGATTCAATAATTATTTTTCACTTGCTTGACAATGTATTAGTTTATCTTTATAAGTAAACCAGTATATTGTAATAATGTTTAGACTACGTTTCTTGATTATTTTAATTTGATTGGTAGACTTGAATACTTCAATTGATTATGCCGCCATTATTCTTAATTGACAATTTCTAATCCATCATTTATTCGTAACAGTAGACATTAAATTGACTTGTTATGTTCTTATGGTACATCTATTATAATCCAATATGTCATAATAAGGTATTGTTTATATTTCAGGTGACACCTTTCCATCATTCCCAATACCAGAGGTCAATCCAGAGGTTCTCATCCCAAGCCATTTACTAGCAGATCAACACCTCCAGGAAGAGGTGGTAGTAGTATTGTTAGGCGTGGAACAATGTTTTGAAAAGCTCAAGGCGCACTAAGGCGCAAAGGGCTTATGGAGCCTTGAGGCGAGACGCAGACTAAGGCGATGACTTCATGAATATAAGGCGCATTGAATTAAAGAAAAATTTAATAGTTTAGGAGATAATTTATATATTAATGATGACTAAAATAACACTAAAATACTTAATTTATCTAACATAGTTAAAATTCAAACCCAAAATAACAAGCAATGTATCAAGATTCATGACATGATGAGATTTCATTATATCAAGCTTAAAATAGAGTGAGGAGTCTGTATGTGCAGACACTTAAATTAAACGACCAAACACTCAAATTCTTTGATTTAGTTAGTTTCTAGGTTATCTTTCATTAATATATGAGGGCGGTGAATGTTAAATTTAAAAAAAAAGAGTTTTAAAATTCGTCACCTCTCCTAGGCGCGCCTAGGCTCAAGGCTCTAAAGCCCAAGGCGCTGCGCTTTTTGTGAGCCTTATGAATGTGTGGAGCCTTGCTCTAAAAAAATCCCTAGAGCTTGAGCCTTAGAGCCTTAGTGCCTAGGCGCGCTTTTTAAAACTATGGCGTGGAAGGGAGATAGAAAATGAATGGAACCCGAGAGGAAAAGGCAACAATAGTAGTAGTGGGAACGGTAGGGACATACCTGATGAATGTAGCCTCATAAGAAGAAGAAGCAACAATTTTAGGAACGGCAGGGGCATAGCAGATGATTGCAGCCCGAGAGGAAGAGGAAGCAACAATACTTCTGGGAACGGCAGGGGCAGAGTAGATGATTGCAGCCCGAGAGGAAGAGGAAGCAACAATACTTTTGGGAACGGTAGGGGTAGAGCAAATGATTGCAGCCCGAGAGGAAGAGGAAGCAATAATACTCCTGTGAATGGTAGGAACATAGTAGATGATTGTAGCCTAAGAGGAAGAGGCAGCAGCAGTATAGGTGGGCACGGTAATGAGAGCGCAGATGAATGGTGCCCGAGCCCAAATATACTTGGCGATGAAAGATTAGATGTTCATGAGGATAATGAGGAGCATATGGAGCATGTCGTTGGTTCATCACAAAATCAAGTTGGGTCAAACGTTACCCCTTTATCATCACTTCCTAAATTATGGCTTGTCGGCGGAGTGTAAGTATATGTATAAAAGAATATAACTTGTTGGTTTGATTTCTTTTGCAATTTCAATTTATATGTGTGGCAATGTTCTGTGTTGTAGGTTTTATGACCCTGCAATAAGTCGTCATGCAGTTAGACTATTCAAGACTATGTTCAAGGGTGCTTACGCCACATGGACAAAAGTTCCCCAAGACCATCGTGATAGGTGTTTCAACCGTTTTGGGGTTTGTAACTTATCACATCTAAATAAAGAAAATGTCATTTTAAACTGATATAGCTAACTAAATAAACAATTTATGTGCAGACGTTTTATCGATGGGAGGATGCAGAAAGTAATCTGATTCGTCATGCTTGGGAATCTCATATGAAGAACAGGTATAGCGATATAATGAGGAGTGTGAGGAAGGCTGCGATGAAGGCCACAAAAGTGAATAATAATGTAGATATCGGTCGTATCAGTTCCAATCGCCCAAATTGGATTGGTGTGAATGATTGGCAGCCTATGGTTAACGTATGGGATACCGATGCATGGAGACTCAAATCAAAAACTGCCAAAGAGAACAGAGACAAATCGCAATCAGGAAAGCACACAGCTGGCTCACGTAGCTTTCTCCACACTAAGATCGTAATGGTAAGAATTAATTTTGGTTTTTAAGAAAGCAGGACAATGCCTTTAGTTTTGGATATTTTTTTTTGCCAATATAGGATTCTATGGTTTTCTGATATGCACAAACTATCAAAGTAGAATCCAAAGTTGATGGCCTGATTATCTAATATGCATGAAATATAGGATATACTTCAATTTAGACAACGACTTCCATACAATCAAACTCCTCCTAGATTTATCCTGTCTAAATGAAAAACTAGGCTTGACCCGTTATAGCCAGGAACAGTAGATCATAAAAGCCATCACAAAAGCAGGATTACTCTTCATCACTACTGTCGTCGTACTGTTGGTACAAAGATTGTAGTCCACTACTTGTAATGTTGGCCTTGTTTTCTTCTTCTTTCTCAAAAGATTGCAGATCATAAAAGCCAATAATTGTAGATCATAAAAGCCACTAATTGTAGTTCACTTGAACCATTCTTATCTATGAGGGGTGTTTGTTTCGACTTATATAGTCGGCTTATGGCTTATTTGGTTTTTTGCTTTTGTTTCATAAGCTTACTTTCTGTGGCTTACTTTTGTTGACAATCTGATTTCACCTCACAAGCATTTATACACATCATCCTAGGAAAGAAACATAAGGCTAAGTGTTATGGTGACCGGTCCTGGCCTCATATGATGGTTTGCTTCTATTTTTCATTATCATTTTATATGACATAAATGAATATGATTAAGCTGCTTTTTTGTTGTCTACCACCTGTCATTTTTTCTTTGCCATTGTTCTGTTGATTAATTAACTCATTTCTTGATTTTCCTCGGGTAAGCTTGCATGTTATGTGTGTTGGTTTATGTGGTGTAGATCATTATGGGCGCCGTGTGATGGTTTTCCTAAAACTTTTTTATGATTGTATCGGGTTCAACTTTAAACAAAAACCCGGCTTGCAATGGACCGGTTCCCAGTTCAACCGTCCGGGTCGAACGGGTTTTAAAACATTGATATAACCTGAAGATCCATTATTATACCAAAAATCCCTAAGATCTTTGTCAATAATAAAGATCTTATTAGATTTATAAAGACCAGAACTTGAGTTATTTTTACATACTTTTCTAAAGACCAGAACTTGAATCATTTCTAAAGACTAGAACTTGAATCATTTTTACACTGAACTGGCAAACCAGCTGAATGTGCATACTGAACTGAACCATAATAAGTGAAACCTGAACCATTCCCAGTAGTTATATTCATTACCACTGTTATTTTTCAACATCTATAGGATGCTTTATTATTTCTATATTCTGTCAACTTGTTCCTAATGTTTGCATATTTTTTTATTAGGAAAAGAAAAAGGGACGTAAAGTGAAGCTTGTAGAATTGCATACAGCAGTCCACACGAAGAAAGGGACTAAGCCAGGAGAGCCCGGATCAAGTAGGATTCTAGAGTTTGTTGACCCGATGTCTAAACAACGATTGGTAACTCTCTCAGTCTTATTATATGATATATTGAAATTACTTTTGTGCGTTTACAAATCTTAACAATTTTACCCAAATTTTAATGTTGTCGGTTTTATCCGTTTTCCATTACTAATATGTCCACTCTATATAACAGGATGAATATTCAAAGATTATCTCAGAAAAGCATGAGAAGAATGAAGAGAATACCGAGATTGATGAGAATGGTTCTAAGTCCCCACATTATGATTTTGAAGTTTGGAAGGGCGCAGCTACATCAAACAGAGGTCACGTGCTTGGTGCCGGATTGACGAAAGATCCAGCTTTTGTGCTAACAGGTACAATGGGATCCAGGAGTATCTACGCCACACACACGTGCTCACCTTATGAGGTTTGTCTATTTTCATTATTCTCACATTGTTTTAGAGTTTGTTATTCTGATGAGTTATACAATAATGTGTAATTGGATGTGGAGTTTTGATATTCATGCCTACTTAATAAGCCTAATAATAAGCCTAACCATATTAGTATGACATTTGTCCTTATTTTATTAATAGAACAAATATTTAGTATTTTTCCAAATTTACCCTTAACAAATAACTTATTTTGAAACTGCATCTTCTCTTCGCCTGATTCATTCCCTACGTGCCAATTACATTTTTAGGTCTAATTTTAGGCATACTAATTAGGCTTAACAATCATTTTTCTTGGATGTAATAGGAGATACGAATTCTCAAAAAGCAAAATGATGATCTAAAGAAAAAGATGGAAGATGCGGAGGCTCAAACAGTAGCAGATCAACGCGCTTTGCATAAAACACTCAATGATTTTGCTAAGAATGATCCTCCCCGAGCTACTAAATCGGATCCTGGTCCTGGCTAGTCTTGTCTGATTTGGCATGTGTTAGAACTATTAGGTTGCAGTATGTCAAAAACAATTTCGATGTTGCGTCGTCCAATTATACGTTGCTACCCTATGTCTTTTGGATTACGGATTTATGTCTATCGGCGACACATTTATGCATTTTGGTTCCCGGATTTGTTTATTTTAGTGATTTATTAATGGTTTATTGTCTCAAATATTAGTTTTTCATATTTATAGATTCTGGATTTCAGAAAATCTCCGATTATAATATGAATACCACGGAATTTAGCCACGTGTTTCCCACGGATTAATCACAAAATTTTCACATCTTTCTGTGGGAAATTTGTGATAAAACAGTAGGAAATTTGTGGAAAAATTTTTGGTAAAAATGTGCAAAATCAGTGGGAAAATATTCGTGAGAAATCAGTGGGAAATAATTGTGGGAGATCTGTGGCAAAAATTATTGGTAAAAAATGTGAGAAATCAGTGGGAAAATATTCGTGAGAAAATATTCGTGAGAAATCAGTGAGAAATAACTATGGGAAATCTGTGGCAAAAAAATCAAACCCACGTGGGTAAATATTCTTGAGAAATCAGTGGGAAATAACTGTGTGAAATCTGTGGCAAAAAACGTCGAATATATGTGAAAAATGATTGCTAGAAAATGTGGGAAATCTGTGGGAAATCAAACCCACGGATTATCGACGGTAATATCTGTGGGAAATAGTCAACGTTCGGTGGGAAAATCAGTGGGAAAATATTTACCCACGAGGGTTTTTGCATCGGAATAGTTCCGTGGGAAATCCGTGGGTCGTGGATAAAGGCCTTTACCCACGGGATTTCCTACGGATTTTACCGTGGGAAAACCAGTTTGTGTAGTAGTGTAAAAAATCGGCCATATTTGAAAAAAACTAAAAGTTCACGTATCAGACGACTAGTTTTTTAATGAGAGATGATATGCACACCACACAAAATGATGTGCACACCACAAAATCACATGTGTGATGCATATGGTACAACACCACATATGCATTTCTGTGGTGTGCAAATCACTTTGTGTGGTGTGCATATCAACTCCCTTTTTTAATACACGAACAATAACTGAACATTTAAAAAAATACGTGTCTATTTTACGACTTAAACCCTATTATTTTCTAAGATATGGCTTTTTTTATGTGTTTTATACAAACTGTGTAACATACATCTTGGTGAGATAACAAAGTTTGATAAACGTAAGGATTTTAACCCCATTTCTTTGATCATTGGAAAATTGGAGTCCAACAACGTCTTCAAAATTGCTATTAGATTTACAAGAGGAATCCTGCACTAGAAAATGTGAACCTCTACATCATTGACATTGCCTACAAAAATATGCAAAAATCTTCCAAGAAAAAGTTTATCTATATGCAAAATGACAACTACTTGACGAATCGTCGAGTTGTTCAGACGATAATGATAGTATCTTGTAACCGAACGATGTCATGTCGTTAGACAAAAATGGATTGCCAAAAACGTCCACGACGATGGTTTAACGACAAATAATCGTTCATGAGCCAAACTATATAATCACATCAAGGAAGAAATCATCTTTGTTGAACTCAAACTCAATCCCTTCTTGGAACAGTCGAATTTTTCTAGGCTTAAGTATTGATTCTAATATTAGGGCTGGCGCGTTTAGCTTCTCAGTTAGTTATAAGATCGTCCAAAGAGAACCTTGGGCTTCTTAATCGTTGCTTTATTGGACGAGCTCTTGTCTTCTGATGACTCTTTGGTGTGGGTGCAAGCCCATCGTTCTTTGTTTCGTGCCCTTTTTTTTGAACCTTTGTGACAGCAGGCATGCTTTTTTCAGTTTTTCGGCTTCCTATCGCTTTTTGTTTACTTTGTGCCATTTGTGGTTTTCAAATCCAAACTAGTCGAAGAATTTGACCGTGAGTGAAACACAAGCCTTCGTTTACTGCCTTTTTCTGAATCCATCTTTGCATTCCAAAGCTGCAACCTTGGGGTGTCAGGAGGTTTGTACTCGGGTACTGAGTTGATTTATACTGAGGCATACATTGTATACGAGGCGACATGATATTTAGGAGATACCACTCATGTGTCTTAAAACCCCAGTTCGGGCGTCATATCACGGATGGCCCAAAAAAATAAAAGTGGCTTTTTATCATCCGACGACAGAAACTTACCTCTCTGCCAAATCCAATATATTTTTTGAAGGTTTTATCATACTAAAATGATGAAAAATGATGACAAAGTTGTTGGAAAAGGACGACGATTAATTCCTAGCACTACTTTTAGTTAACCGAAAGAAAGAGAAAGAAGAAGAAGAAAAGAAACGAGAGCTTGTGCTAAATCAATCATTTTGTCGAGTAACACCATTTGGTTGTCATTCTTTTTTATGCCATTTTTAAGGTGACCCTAGTCCGAGTCACAAAAGAACGAGAATTTTGCCGGCTAGGATTAGTTACCTCGAGGCCTCGTTCTTGATACGATGGAACAAGCCAACTGAAAACTTCTTCTTGATACACTCCTTCAAGTTTTTCTTATAAAGCGATCCTTCGTCTTCAAAATTATCGTATTTGATCAAGAACATGTTGAAGAGGCACTCTGTTGTTAGGTTTCACTCTAGTGCCATCATCAATGATGTGATCCTTGATGGTTGAGACGACGATGACTATACACGCAGTAGCAACTATTTGTATCTGATCTCGTGATGTTCTTTGGCGGTCCCTTGGGTCACTTTTTGATCACTGTTGTGGCAGTGCTCTAATTTGAGCCATGTGGCATGTGACGAGTTTGTCGTGGGGAACGGTCGAATCCAAGTGCGTGACCGAAGGTAACTAACCGCGTCTTTTGTCCTGCGTGGATCTTTTTTTGCTATGTATGATTCAAATGTTCTCACTAATGTGAATTGTATTTTTGTTTGTCTTGCGGTTGTTAAAATGCAAAATTTGTTACTTAAAAATGACCAAATAAGTGCCGTTGTTGAATTTGTACTTATAACAGCGTGGGGATGGTGAATTTGTTTATGTTTTGTTTGTAGTTTGATTTATTGTGATTTAGGTTTTTTTTTGTTGGAGGGGGGGGAGTAGCGTGTTGTGGTAATTTTGGTAGTGGGCATGGGTTTTGTTCGCTGTGATGTTCAAGAGCTGTTGTGAAACATGGGAGGGAGGATGGGGGATTGGTAGGTTATACATGTTATCAATGGGGGGGGTGGGAGTGGGAACCCCGTCAAGTCTGCGACTAGATAGAATGATGTAAATAATTAAACTTATAATATGCAATGAAGTTTAATGTAATAAATTTTTTTAATCAAGGATCACATATTTTTTTGCATAAAACCCTCGTGGTTAATTACATGTTTTTCATTCAATGTTTAAAATATTATTGATTTTCATTAATTTTTTAAATTCAATACACTTTGACAATACTAAAAAAAACAAACACAATTGAAAAAAAAAAATCTAAAATTAAATAATATAAAATAATCACACACTATATTCACACACATCACAAACGCAGACACACAAACACAAAATAAACACACACCTAATGCACTAATTTATAGTGCACACACACTATTAATTTTAAAAATAAAAACATACCTTTTTCTTATTATTACTTTACTAACATGCACACACATATTCACACACAATTAACCTTTCACACAAACAAAATAAAAACACACACGCCACTAATACTAGCCATTTTGAAGTTTTTTGTAAACTTTTCAAAATTAATAGAGGGGTAATTTAAAAAACAGATATATCTAGTGTTGAGAGGGATGGCAAAACGAATTTTTTTTTATTTAATGTACAACCCATACGCTCGTTGGTTCGGCAAAAGGCGAGCCTACGCCCGGTTTTGGTAGGGGCATAGCGAGTGTAGCGTGTTTGTTATTTTTTGTGTTTTATGTAGTTACGCCGGCAACGCGCACCAACGCCGTTGCCGGCGTTACTACACCTAAGGCTCTTACAGCTATTTAAGTCATGAAATTGTCAATAACATTAAAATTTACCTAAGAAAGAATTTTCTTATTAACTTTTTTCCATGTTTGAAATATTTTCATTTCCTTAAACAATGGAATATTTGATGATAAGCATTAGGTTAATTTGGTAATGGATATAAGTTGATAACAAATTGGTCTTAAAACATCACATATACTAATTAGCTTTTTAATGTACAATATAGTTTCTAGGTACAAATAGTCTCCTTGTTTTTTATGTTGAGTACTTTTTAGCATGAAATATGAATTCTTGTGTCCTTAGGGAAACCACCATTATCCTCTTTTGTTGTAGTTTAGTTTACAAAACAACCATTGACAAAGGACAATTTATGTACATAAAAAAGCAGTAAACACCTGTTTTTGTCAAAGTTCTGCCCAAAGTCATTGGTCCATGTAAAAACTATATATTTGGCATTTTTTTTTGGCAATATATATAGTTTCTTTGCAACAATACTACTACTTCTCTTACATTTTTGCAATAAGTCAAGTGTTATGAAAATGCTTACCAAGAAATATGAAAAGGATAAAGAAAAGTCAAAGAGGAGCATTTGATTTATCTTCTTTATCAACTTTGTATTTGTGTGTATAAGCACCTTCAAAAAAACCAATGTTTTGCAATCCGATTTGACGGTTAAACTGGTTTCGGTCGGAAAAAAAATTTAAATTAAACCGGGTTTTGTATTTTATAAATAAAGCAATTAGTTGATTAAATAATATTTACGACGTAATTTTATTTATTACATGGTATAAAGTTGGTTTATAATTAAATGGTTTTTGGTTTTAAAATATTAAATATTTCTATGATTTATATACTAAACTTTTTTTTATATTGCAAATATATTATGTAATTTTTTTGTGAAAGGACCGGGTTTGATCTCTAAGGTGGTCAAACCAGTAACCCAATGACACGAACGGGACAATTAGAGACCCGGTTTTCAAAATATCGCAAAAAACATTCATTGTGCAAGATTTTTTCACTTTCTTTTTATTTTAAATTTTTTTTTTTTTTTTTTTTTTAATTTTTTTTTTATATTTTTTTAAAGTTTTAACCCCGTTAAACTTTTTACGATTGATCTAGGCCGATTTCACATTACGAGTTTATATTAGATTGCTAAAAAAAATAATTATTCCGGAGGTAAACTAGTAAGTTTTTTAGTAAAAATGCTGAACTAAATGATTGCAAAGCGCAGCTCCTGCACAAATATAAGACTCTGGACCCCCCCACTCTCCCCCCCCCCCCCCCAACCATCCACATATCGCATAAAAAGTGTGTGTGTAAAAAGATGGAAAGATATATATACGAGAAAAATGATAGATTGATACTAAAGAGAGACAAAGTGATGTAAGATAAGAATAGATCAGATAGATATAGAAGGTATTACTAAGAAAACCCATCCTCCAAGAAAAGACGTGAAATACTGACTATTGCTAATCAATAAAGTTGATCCGAGTGTAGATAAACGGTAGTAGACATAACAAAAAAAAAAAGAAATGAATGAATAAAGATAAAGTCATACAGTCGGATATAACATGCAACTAAATATGTAGCATATCCGCTTGAAACCAGTTCGGGATATAACCGTTATAATAGTTATGCTATGCAATCCGCGCTTGATGTCTGACATAGATCTGGAACATACCAGATAGTGCTCCCCGTTTGTGCAAGTGTCGTGATGAAATTTGATATATGCATTTTATGCTGTTTTATCTTTGGTCAAAGATCTAAGTGAGTCGACATCAGCGCTCTGTACAGAGTTTAGCTTCGCGCTGAAACTGAGTAGATGCAAACTACAAGTGTTGTCTACTTCTTATACTATGGTCGTGAGAAACATTGTTTGCTGTTTATATTGGTACCACACAAGTTTGTGTCCACACAGATTACGCACGAGTTAGACGCTGTGAGAAATCTCATTGTTCCGCGCTCGCGCTCGTTTGACATAAGTATGAGCCGCTGTGAGCCAAACTATACTTAAACATGCCCACCCACAATACGCACATGATAGTTAAGACGAACTGTGTAGTTTACTCTCTGACCGGAGCGCTCATTTTATTTTCTGGTGTTGTATGTGGTTTATGCTTTGCGCAAGGGCGAGTGAGTAGTATAGATCATATTGGGACATAAGATTATCCCTTCCGCTTTGGTTCCACTTAATCGAGAAACCAACAGATATATGGTCATGTCGATATTGTGCCACTGTGGGTGGCTCTTTGGTTTGGGCTCACATGCCGAGTTCAAGGGGCAGGAATACTATGTGACAGGTATGTAACAAGCCCTGTTTGATTATTGCTTCAATGTCATGAGCTTAGCGCAAACAGAGTAATACTTTTATTTGTGATGTTTGTATTGTATATAGCCACTAGTTCGCAATACGTGTTTTGACAATCTTGTGGTTCGCACTTCCTTGTATTAACTTTTACACTATTGAATTCTTCTCGACAGTCTTTGATATGAGTTTGTTCTAATTTGTTTTCTCTTGTGTTTAGCTTTGGAATTTTGACGTGCTTATTAGCTTTGGACTTCTTGACGTGCTATGTGGAGTCTACGTGCAATATGATACCATTTTCAAGACTTTATTATCATTCGTACTTGTTGACTTTTTAAAACTTAATTATGCTTCCGCTACATTTTACTTATGTTTCCGCAAATGTTTAATATCTTTTAAATCATGTAAAACTTATTTATTTTTAAACAATGCAACGAGTTATGATTTCCAAAACGTCTATTAGTGGTCGTTCTCTTGTGCCTTGTGTTCGAAGTATGATGACGTCACGCCATCGGACACGTATTCCGTCCAGGCCCCGTCTGGGGTGTGACACTTAACTATTGAATTTATTAATTAATATGTGATTTAATTAATAATAAATACATGAAATTAAATCTTATACATAAAAATTGATGTACAACCACAAAAAAACTTGATACGCCATCATTTATAGCTCATACATATGATACATAATTTTGCTTCACAAAAAACTTTTAATAAAAATATACATTTTATTAGCAAATTGAATGATACACTCTTAAAAGTTACATCTGAGTTAACAAATAAATGCTTAACTATGATAAACAACTGATACACAAGAAACTTGTATTACTAAAAATCGCGAACCAATTGCTCGTACACGAACCAAAACCTCTAACAACTCGTACACGAACCAACAAATCGTACACGGATCTACACGCCAACAACTAATGATTAAAAATGTGATTTTGACCAATTTTTATTGCTTCTCACTTAACAATTTTAAACACCTTCACCATTTAAACTAATTATATATATATAAATATAACTATATATATATAAAATATAATAAAATATATATATATGTATATATATACATACTAGTGGCTAAGCCCGCCCGATGGCCGGCATGACTTGTAATTATTATTTACATTTTTTTTGTTTTGCTATATATTGTTTATACCTTGTCCAATGGACGGGCTAGCTTTAAGAAATTATTTTAGGATTAATAAATGAATTTAAAATGTATATAAATTCAACTTATCGAATAGATAATTGGAATATTTTATAAATTATGTCAAAATTTAGCATAAATCATATAAAATACTTAGAGGAATGTTAAAGGTTATGTACACTTGATAAAACTCACACCGAGCAATGTTGATTACAATAATCTAAAAGAAAGAAACAACAAGTTATAACAAATTAGGTCTATGTTGCATCAAAATAAAAAAACATGTTCTGAATAAACGAATATAATGTTAATAAAAGATAAGATCATGTCATGAATAAACGTAAGAAAATTACATACTTTATTTTTGATAAAATAAAACAAGAACATCAAACTTGTGGCCTATGCAAAACTTCGTTTTACGCAACTTTGGTTTTATAATTGCAATAGTTGTCATCTTTGTCACGATCAACACTTTAATTTGTTGCTTTTAACCCTTAAACATAGTGTTTTACAAAGATAAATTGTAACTTTAATAAAGAGCATCAGTTAGACAATGGTATAATTTACATGATTTGTAGTTAAACCCACAAGACTAATTGAAATATTACATAAAGCATACATAGAGACCTCTTTGGAGGATCAAAATTTTTGAAGAAAAGTGCAAGACTGATTGAAATATTACAGAAAGCATACATAGAGACCTCTTTAAAGGATCAAATTTTTTTAAGAAAAGTGCAAGTTAGTATCAATGAATTTTTAAAACAAAAATAAATCCAAAAAATGAAATGGTCATGCAATTAAAGTGTTAGAACATAGTTTAGTCAAATGACATACCCGATTAGTTATTTCCAACTTTTAGTTATTTCTATGTCCCGGATGTACCTCCCCTTTGATGAAGGTACAACGCATTTTGGCTCAATTGTGATTTGAATGTCGTGAAGTTTTATATGTTTGATTTATCCGGCACTAATTCTATTTCATAGCTCTAATCTCTCATTTCCTAATAGAGAGAAGTCAATACAGTGGGATGCCTTATCTTAAGCAAGTAGTGAAGTTGACTTTTGAGAGGCAAGCCACTCTCTAACTGATCTCTCTAACTGGTTAATTAAATGAAACATGAAAACATAATAATCCAGAGATAAATCCTTACAATAAAAGTACTCTTAATACTAATTCTCTAAGGCTAATATTCAGCCTTAGTTATCAACATTATTTCTGTATTTATCTAAGCATCAAAGAATTAGATGACTTGCCTTTGCTAATAGGATGTAGTATCTTTTGAAAGAGCTGGGATGCTTTTGACCCCGTCACTTCTAGTGTCCCAAATTTCCCCTCAAGTGAGGCACAATTAACCTTGGCATAATCCTCCTTGACCTATTATTTTAAAAGTGATACGTAACATAACGGGATTCTAATACATATTTAAATTCATTGAATTAATGAGTGAGTATTCTACCTTGCCCTGACTTTCATAAGCAATTTTCAAAGCATTGCAGCCTTTGGTAAATGTTGCAGCATGTATCCATATCTATAATTATCTGATCTGTTTGCTCATTCACCTTGTGCATTGGTGTTTGTTGAGTGCTTAATACATTGCCACATATAAATAACAGGTGCAATTGTGTTTAAGTTGGATGTTCCACTATGATGAAGCTGAAAAAGTGAGTGCTTAATATGTCGCCACATATAAATAACAGGTGCAATTGGGGTTAAGTTGGATGGCTGATATAAGGGAATATTTGGTTGTCATCATGGGGTGTTTGGATGGATGTTGTAATGGGGTGTTCGGGGATTATCAACTTCTCACAAGGAATATATCTATAAACCTGAAGAAGTTTATCAATATATACACTGCTGCCATACATCTGTAACTATCTCATTTTCGTATACCCTGAAACAATAAATATATTACAAGTGTAATTAGTTGCAAAAAAAGACGGATTTATTGAAATTGTTGATAAGAGTAGCTGATGTTTGAATATATCGTCACGTAACCTTGGTGTATTAGATATCCCTTGATTCCAAATTTGCTTGAAGAATCTGTAATGTAGTTTGCTCATGTTTCACACTCAGAGAATAAGCCTCCATCAGTGAAAGAGCTATGGCTATTGCATGATAATTAGCAGCGGTCTATAATATGGAAATAAAATTAATTTAGTCAAAGGTATCGCTAGTGTAATGTATACATGTCTGTTTTGTTTTTAGCATGCTGAGTATAGATTGAACAAACACCTGTATATGATGGACTCCTAGCAATCTTTGGTTGCACTTTAAGGCTTCATGAAGGTATTTGAGAGCCACATGGACATTACCCGTCCCCTCTTCCATCATAGCCACATTGATATATGTTGCAGCCGTGTTAGGGTGAGAGAGTCCACGTGTAAAATATAAAAGGAACATAGCACGGTTGACATATCTGTAAAATGCAATATTATAGCTATCAACAACAGTTCAAAGGAAAAAAGTGTCTCAAAGAAAAAAGAATTCTATTGAATGAAAAAAAAATACTTAACTAAAAGAAATCACATATCGTTAACTTACATGAGTGACAGTTCAATGTGTTGCAGACGGTAGTAGAAAACGGAAAGATCCCCATAACTTTTCATTGTATCAGGATGGTCGAGCCCAAGTTCTCTCTCGTTAATATCCAAAGCCCATTATTGATAAATTGTTGCCTATACACAAGATTCATTATTAGGTAAATTTTCCATGTGATCATTAAGAAGTTTACATGACTTATGCTTTGAAGACAACAACGCCACAAAAGAAAGAAAGCAAGAATTTTCACCTGATTACGAACGAAAAGAATTCTTTTGGAGTCGATCAGTTTGATGACACACATCCAAAGAAAAGTGTGAAAAATAGATCTTTCTTTGACTGGTTTTATTTCTGAGTTAACATCGGTGCTTTGTTCTCGGGTACTTATATAGTTTGGATTCAAGAAAACAAAGGATTGGGTTTAGGATTTGCAATTCCAGCGTTTTTCATGGGTGTTGCTATCTTTAGTTTCTTTGTAGGCACACCTGTTTATAGATTTCAGAAACCCTGGGGAAGTCCCATTACTTGAATGTGTTAGGTTTTTGTTGCATCCTTTCATAAAAGGAATGTTTTGGTTCCTATTGATAGTTCTCTCTTGTTCAAAACTAAAGCAATGTATCGGCAATTGGAGGAAGTCGGAAAATCGCTCATACTTATGAGCTAAAGTAATTTTCTTCACTTAGTCACTTGCGTATATATTAATACTATTTGCTTGAAAAGGACCACATGCTGATTTATTCTAAAATAAGCAGATACTTATAAAAGCAATCCCAAACACCACCTATATTCCCAACATGATAGTTCATCGAAATTTCAGGTACCTTGATAAAGCTTTTGTGGTGTCGTCTGCATAATACGATGATGGAAACTACTTAAATTCTTGTAGGTTATGCATTAACACAAGTAGAAGAACTCAAAATCTTGATCAGCATGTTTCCAATATCGGCACCGGGTATTGTGTTCTCTGCTTTGTATGCACAAATGTCAACAATGTTTGTGGAGCAAAGGACGGCGATGGACACTACTATCGGTTCATTCACAATTCCAGCACCTACTCTCACTACTTTTGATGTCATCAATGTCATATTCCGGGTACCAGTCGACAAACTCATAGTACCCGTGGCAAGGAAATTCACGTGTTAAGGAAGGGGATTTTCTAAACTGCAAAGAATGGGTATTGGTATGTTTCTTTCAAATTTTTGTATGGCGGCTGCAGCCTTAGTGTAGATAAAGCGTCTTGATATTGCAAAATCACTTAACTTTTTCAACGATGATGTTTCAGTACCCATGAATATCTTCTGGAAAGCACCTCAGTATATATTTCTAGGTGTTGCTGAAGTGTTCTTTTTCATTGGGCAGCTTGAGTTCTTTTATGACCAATCTCTAGATGTTATGCGTAGTTTGTGTAGTGTACTTTCACTACTGACCCACTGCATTTTGAAATTAATTGAGTTCATTCATTTTGTCAATGGTGATGTATTTTACTGCTCGGGGTGGAAAGCCTGGCTGGATACCAGATAATCTGAATGAAGGTCATCTTGATTAATTCTTTTGGCTTTTGGCTGGCTTTAGCTTCTTGAACATGTTGGTTTATATCATGAGCTTCAACATTTGGCCAAGGGTTTTTCACCTGCAAAAACACAACTCCAGATTAGATTACTGCTCAGGTATTGTAGATTCTTGTTTTATCATTGCATTAGAAAGAGTGGTATAAGAACCATGTACTTTTGAGGAAAACCGATGAAATCATCATTAAATAAGCCCACTCCAACAAAAGATTTGTCAATCACATACTTGTATTCCCAGGATCAGATATTCAGATCAATTACACCATCTCCGTTCAACCTTGAACAAGTTTATTAGTAACCGGATTGGCAATGCCACCTCTTAAGATCCAAAAAAAGTAACAATAATATTCAAATCCATGTCTTGCTATTGTGGCCATGTGTGTTCAAACAGAAGCAATCAGCCTCTGATGAGGGACATCATACAGTCCTTAATTCATATAGTGCACAATCTATCTTTTGGGAGCTCAGCTAGTTATTTTAGGTTTAGTAAGCGAGTAAGCCCAAGATCATAGGTGTTGCTGGGGTTTTGGTTCATATAGTAGTCAATATATTCATTTATTCGGTATATAAATGAAAAAAATAAACTTGATAAAGCCTGTAGCATCAGATATCTCAGTTAAGATTCGTTACAACATTCAACACCGATGAGTTATCGATTAATAAAATCCTACCAACTAATCTATAAAAGTGCCTGAATATACATGGTACAAATTGAAGGAATGTACATATAAATAATATATGTCCGGTCTCGTTTTGAGCCTATGGAGATGCACACGTAATTCATTGGTAATAGTTAATTAAATATAGTTAGATATAATTAATTAAATGTTAAACAATAAGGACTTTAAAGGAAAATCGGGAAAAAGGAAAGTGGGCTTTTGCTCTAACCGGCCGAATAAACCCAACCCAAAGGAGGTGGGCTTTTGCTTGTTGACCATGTATTGAGAAGGTTATAAATAGAGATTAAGGATTCATTAGTTAGATATAACCCTAAATCTCTCTTTTTTTCTCTTTGTGCTTGATCGACCGAAACCATTTATAGGGGTGTTCGGTTTTGCTCTGTTCGACGGCAAGAAACAAGAAACATAGTTTCTTGTGTTGATTTGATTCAAGGTTTTCCAAAGGTAATTGTTTAACACTATTAGTACTAGCATACTCTATTGCTAAGAACGTATTGGGTACAAATCCGTAGAGAGATCATACTTTGATCTTTATTGTTTCTTGATTGAAAAATTGCAAAAAGGTACACGTTTTCTTTTACTTTCTTGTTATGTTAATTTATATGACTATATGAAGATCATACGTGTTTATATTCCGCTGCGTACTTGTATTTATTAATAGTTAATATGGTCTTTATGTCTACTAATTCCAACAGTGGTATCCGGTCATATAGATCTATAAATTACATAATTGTTATCAAGAATGTTAAAAATTGCTAGGTTTTGATGTTGTCTTAATTTTTTATGATGATCTTGTGTTCATAAATCCTAATTAGGGTTAATAAATTTAATTTGACAAAACCGTAAGATGTATGCAAATTTTTATTTGATGAATATCGTAGTTTAATTGTTAATAATTGGTATGTATTAATTGTTAATATGAATCTTCTCGCTTTATTAAACGTTAATTGATGAGATCCATGGTGAATCTTGCAAGTTTACCATGGATGATGACATGTGATATATGATATATGAATGTATAATAATTGTTAAGTGTTAAACATGCATAATTGATGATAAAAATCGGATCTTAATGTGTATTATTTGAATTTTACGTTTTTCGTAAGTGTTATGACACCTGTTATTAAAAAA
>BQNB010130597.1:0-18917 GCA_026074375.1 Tanacetum coccineum
TGCTTTCCGAAGTGTATAAGTACTTGATCTTTGCTTTATTTGAGCTCGGGATGTCTTTAAGTGATCTTGCAAGTATTTCATGCTATTAAGTATCGAAAGTTCACGAGCAATGATAAAATATATATAAATAACGTCACCAAAAACATGTATAATTTAGGCGTTATCAAATCCTTCCACACTTAGCTTTTTCTTGCCCTCAAGCAATTAAAAGTAAGAAAAACAAGATCATTTATCGTGACGTAGAGAAAATTTGGATTTTACAAGTGTTTACAGGTTGAGATAACTTTTCAGGCATTAATACATAACATAGCACCTAACAGGGGAATGTGTTTGGTTTTTTAATTTACTCGAGCCACTCAGATAGGGTTTATAATTTAAGACACTCAGAAGCATAGACATAATCTAGATAGTTACCATAGGCTTGTACAAGACACATAAACATGTACATTGCGGCGTGAGCACCACTTGATACTGATGAGGGATAATAGCATATACAAAATCTTTCATTGTGCCAAAAACTTAAAGGTCTTTATATACTTTTAAATAATATATAAATATAATTATAGTAAAAATATATATATATATAATAAATATATCTATATAATATATATAGTATATATAGTAAATAACTATATATATATATATATATTATATCTATAAAATAAATCATATATATTAAGAATGATAACAAGGCTTGGTACAGAACATCTTCTTTCAACTTTGACTTCTTCACTTAGTTACTTCAAAAACTTAGCACTAAAGGGAGTGCTTGAAAGAACAAGAACTTGCGGGATTAATTTACCTCATAACATATGATTAATCAGGCTTCGGTCTAGTAAATGATGATCAAGTACAAGTTCTAGAGCTTCTAAATTACCGGATCACATATAATCATTAACCAATAACACTGTTCTAGAAAAGGCGACAAATTACAAATACACAGCTGTAACGACGGATGAGACACTTGCAATTGCATTCAAACTTTAACTCGAACAGGCTAAAAGGCATCACTTACTTAGACCAAAGGTGGATACTCCAATTTAATTTTAATTCGAAAGGCTTTATAATTCTCCTCACAATTTAAACTGACTAGGTTGTGCAAGTTTTTAACGCAATACCGTTGGATTTTGCCTTACTAAGAGGCATTTTTTTTAATTGAAAGCATATAATATATTAAGATATTCATAAAATAGTTAGTTAAACTTTTTTTTTGGAGGGACAAAAAAAAAAAAAAAAAAACAAAAAAAAAAAAAAAAAAAACAACATGAGTGGATGATTAATTTTTTCCTATTTGGCTCCCCTCCACACTTAAGTTGAACATTGCCCTAAATGTGATAACTGATAAACTAGAGAATAGGGAAAATTAAGACAAAACGGTACTTCCTGAGTCATAGAGATATATAGCTGCGAGAGAGCTATCCTTGAGCATACTTCATAATTTTTCATATCTTAAAGCTAAAGTACCTGCATAAAAGTAAACAAACAAAAGCACACAAAAAGAAAATATTTTTGTTGTTTTTTAGAAAATAACTAAAGGATATTAGCAGAAGAATGGAGGAGGGACTCTTCCACACGTAAGTGAAGCACGGGTTGCCTCCCGAGAAGCGCTTAATTTTTAAGAGAGTCGTTAGCTAGACTCATACTTCGGGAGTCATTCTTTAGGGAAGAAGGAAGTTACTGCTTCCCTTGGGTCATTATCTTCTTCATGATATAGTTTAAGTCGATGGTCATTGACTATGAACGTCTTTCCATATTTTCCATAGAGTTTAACATATCTGGATGGATATTGATGTTTCACTACATAAGGTCCTAACCATCAAGATCTGAGTTTCGGTTGTTTAAATTTATACTTCGAGTAAAACAGCAAAACTTTGTTTCCTTGTTTGAATTCTTTTCTTATTTTTAATTTTCTATCGTGCCAGACTTTGGTTCTTGCCTTGTATAGACGAGAGTTTTCATACGCTTGATGTCTAAGCTCATCTAACTCGTGTAACTGAAACATTCTTTCCTCACCAGCAGCGATGAGATCTGGGTTGCAATTCTTCAGAGCCCAGTATGCACGGTGTTCAATTTCAAATGGTAAGTGGCAATTTTTCCATATATAAGTTTGTATGGTGTGGTACCGATAGGTGTTTTGTAGGCAGTGCGAAAAGCCCACAGAGCGTCATCGAGTTTTCTTGAGCAAATAGTAGGATTGTCTTTAACAGTTTTTTCAAGAATTCTTTTAAGAGCTCTGTTCATGTTTTCAACTTCACCGCTGGTTTGAGGATGATATGATGTGAAGAAATGGTGGTTAACTCCATATCTTTTCATTGTTTTTTCCATTATTTTGTTGCAGAAGTGAGTTCTTCTGTCGCTGATTAGAGCTTTGGGCATTCCGAAATGCAGGTGTTAGTTTTCAAGGAAAGTTGATAACCACTCGGGCATCATTAGTTGGTAAAGCTTGAGCTTCGGCCCATTTAGATACGTAATCAATAGCGACAAGAATGCATTCAAATTTATGCGATTTGGGGAATGATTCCATAAAATCGATACCCCAAATATCAAAAATTTCACACACTTGAATGTTGTTTAAGGGCATCTCATCCCCGTTTCGATTTATTTCTCGTCTTTTGGCTTGTGCATCACATGGCGACTAGTGTATGAGCTTCTTTTATGATTGTCGGCCAGTAAAATCCTGAATCTAGGACCTTTTTAGCGGTTACATTTGGTCCATAATGTCCACCGGTTGGTCCGTGGTGACATTGATCTAAAATGGTTCAAGTTTCTGGTCCAGATACACAACGTCTGATCATACCGTTAGAACATACTTTGAAGAGGTAGGGTTCCTCCCAGAAGTAGTGTTTGAGGTCAGAGAAGAATTTGTTCTTTTGTTGGTACGTCATCCCTTTTGGTATAATATCAGCTACCAAGTAGTTTGCAAAGTTTGCGAACATGGGTTCAATTTCCTAGTCTTGTTATTTCTAGGGTTTCATCTAGGTAAAGTTATCATCCTCCTTCACTGTCATCGACTTATTTCTTCTTTTTCAATTCTGGACAAGAGGTCAGGAGTGTGCGAGCATTTTCTGTTACCTATATTTTACTCCTTGATTTTCTATGTCAAACTCTTGTAAGAGTAGTATCCAACAAATAAGACGGGGTTTTGCGTCGTATTTTTAAAGAGATGTTTAAGAGCTCAGTGATCAGTGTGAACAATAGTTTTTGATAGAATCAGATAAGATTTAAATTTGTTGAATGCAAAAACTACAGCCATAAGTTGTTTTTCAGTTACGATGTATTTTTATTGAGCTGGATTAAGAGTTTTGCTTGTGAAGTAGATCGGGTGAAAGTTTTTACCATCTTTTTGACCTAAGACAGCTCCAACTGCGAAATCACTTGCATCACACATAGGTTTAAAAGGAAGATTCCAGTTTGGGCTTATGATCACAAGAGCACGTGTGAGTTTCTCTTTTAATAATTCGAATGCTTTTTGACATTCATCATCGAATTCAAATGGAGTTTCTTTTTCAAGCAGCTTAGTTAGAGGTCGGGCAATTTTCGAGAAATCTTTAATGAAACGTCAGTAAAAACCAGATGGTCCAAGGAATGCTTCTAACACCTTTAATGTTAGTAGGAGGCGGATGTTTTGAGATTACGTCGATTTTTTGCTTTGTCCACTTCAAGTCCTGCGCCAGACACCTTGTGTCCAAGCACAATTCCTTTTTAACATAAAGTGTGACAATTACTTTCCTAATTAAGGACAAGATGAGCATCTTTGCAACGCTGGAGCATTTTATCGAGGTTTTTTAGGCATTTGTCGAAAGAGTCTCCAAAGACGGAGAAATCATCCATGAATACTTCGACGGATTCTTCGATCATGTCATGAAAGATTGCTAACATACACCTTTGGAATGTAGCTGGGGCATTGCATAACCCGAAAGGCATTCGCTTATAAGCGTATGTTCTGAAGAGACATGTGAATGTTGTTTTTTCTTGGTCCACAAGATCGATAGAAATTTGAAAATATCCAGAAAAACCATCGAGGAAACATAAATATTTATTTCTCGCGAGTCTTTCTAAACATGTTGATCCCTATACGGTTAAGGTAAGTGTGATCTTTTTGCGGTTGCTTCATGAGTTTACATGTCGAGTGCATACTCGCCAACCCGTAACGGTTCTTGTTGGAACAAGTTCATCATTTTCGTTGGTGACAACTGTAATGCCACCTTTCTTTGGTACACAATGAATAGGACTAACCTAAGGACTATCGGCAATCAGATAAATAATACCGGTATCTAATAGTTTCACGATTTCTTTTGTTAAAAACTTTCTTGATGTTGGGTTTAACTTCTTTGTTTTTGGACAACTGGTTTTTTGTCATCCAGAAGTTGTATCTTGTGTTTACAGAATGATGGAAACATACTAAGAATGTTTGTTGTTTTCCAATTAAAGGCTTCTTTATGTTTTTTAAGGACGGATACAAGTTTGCTTTTGTTTTGAGCAGATAGATTAGATGATATGATTACAAGGAGAAAAGATGGTTCTTCCAAGAATACATATTCCAAATTTTCAAGAAGGGGTTTAATTTCAAGATCCGTAGGAGGTTCTTTGAGAGATGTTTTCATTTTATAATCGGTGTTGATGGTGATTTACTTGAATGATGGTTCTTCAGTATCGGATTCAGATGCGAGAATGTTCTAAGCGGGTTGTCATTGCCATGAATTCATCGAATTCGGAAAAGATTTCTTCTTCGAGAAGGGTTCCTTCGATAGAATGGAGGATTTTGCTTCCTTCATCTAGAAGAGCATCGAAATCTTCTTCTAAGATTTCATCGATAACGTTACTAAAACATGTATCATCGTTTGAGTAAAAGTGTTTCATTGAAGAATCGATATTAAAGATCATTTGTTCAGTCCCAACTCCAAGATTGAGTTGTTTCTGTTTAATTTCTTTATTTTTTTAATTTTATTTTCGAATAACTGCATCAGCAGTGTGAAGAAAGGGTCGTCCCAAGATGAGGGGAACTTTGCTATCTTCTTCCATTTTAAGAATAACTAAATCATTAGGAAAGGTGAATTTACCAACTTCAACGAGCATATTTTCAGCTATTCCAACATGTATTGGAATGATCTGTCGGCTAATCTTATGCTCATTTTAGTAGGTTTAAGAGTTTCAAGAGATAGTTTTGCATATAAGGAATATGGCAAAAGGTTAATGCTGGCACCAAGATCGGCCATGAAAGCATTTACTATGAGAAAAGTTTTGAAATTTCCATGTTAAGAAAACTTTGGGGTCTTCCGAGTTTTGGTGGAATTTTATTTTGGATCATTGCGAAACTTTCATCGCTTAGGAAAGCGGCAGAAATTTGTTCGATTTTATGTTTATTGCTTATGAGTTCTTTGAGAAATTTGCCATAGTTAGGCATTCCGGCTAAGACATCGATAAGAGGTACGTTGATTCGGACGGCTCAGATCATGTCAAGGAATTTTCCTTATTGGGCCTCCATTTTTTCTTTTCTAAGTCGTTGAGGATATGGGATTTTTGGTTTGTATGGTTTAGGTATCGGTGTTTCTTCGACTGGTTTTGTGGGTTGAATTTTTGGTTATGGTGTAGGTTCATCGTTATAACAACCCGTAATTTTCATCAATGTAATTATCCATGTCTTTTAAATTATTGCTATGTTTTCATCCATTTTTATATATATATATGATATTTATTTATATTATAATTTTTTGTTTATATATATTTTATATATTCTTTATATATATTTTTTATAGTTATTTTTTATCACCTTTTTAAGGAAATTTTTTGTTTATTTATCTCCTTTATGCCATACTTAACTTACATCTATAATGTAACAGTGCTCATGCGGACCTCCACCCATTGCATCTTGGTGATGTTGGGGAATCTGGGGAGAATGGTGGGAGCGCTGGGGAGGGGGGGGGTGGTGGGTATATCTATGTTTATATTTGTAAAATCCTAATTTCAAGTTATAACTTAATATCATTCTACAAGTACATTATCCTATTTAAAATAAACATTTAGACATCGATATATCAAAAACAGGGACTTGATCGTTTTACATTTATATTCAAGAACCATAATTATATGTTACGTATACTGGTATGGCTATTTTACACATACATTTTTACCTTATATAACGAGCCCAAATAACTAACCAACGTGTGAAACATAAATGTAATGCTTGTTTTTGTGTTTGTGAATGTGCAGGTACCGGATATCAATAAAAAGACAAAATAAAGACAAAATCGGACAAAGTCGAGAACATGAATGAAAAGAGCGTGAAAATACCGAAGCCAAAGGCGTACCTATCTTCTATGGGCCAACCCGGGCCCACTTAATGGGCCGGGTCAACCCACAAGCCCAAACTTAAACCAAAGCCTTTGAAATTTATAATCCATTATCCAAATATAAAAGTCCATTGATCTTTAATCCGCCATCCTGGAGCAATACCATGGAAAAAAAAAGCCCATGTCCCCCTTCTATTCTCGTTGGTGTCAATTAGGGGTCCAAAAATTCTCTTCAATGTACATAGTTTTTACTTTCCCATCTCTTTTACATATTTCATGAACACAACGAATAGGGTAATATGGATTTCACCCCCGCAACACTCTTCTAAGATGACTCCCCCATGACAACCCTGACACCTCAAGTCCACGCTGGCAATCCACAGGGTAATAATGATTGGTTGATGTGACATATCAGAAACGAAGGGCTCAGATTGATTCATATGATTGAGGCAGTTTGATGAAAGGCTAGGATTGAAGTTAGAAACTCTCACTATCTCCTCACATAACAAACACAGGAGGAGCGTCTTAAGTCCTAGAAGGTTCTACTGAAGGATATAAATAGGAGGCCAAGCACACAGTAATCATCATCTAGAGTAGGAGTAGAGTAGTCTAGTTTTTAGCTTAATTTAGCTTATTAATGTAATTTTTAGCTTATTGTTCTTTTTAATGCATTTTTACTCTTAAAAGCTTGTAATCGTTTAAGTTTTAATACAAATTATACGCTTTGTTTCTTATCATTGCGCTTTATTCTGTTTTACATTAAGTTAAGCTATGTTCTGTTGCATCTCACTTAATAAGCTCAAATAAGCAAGTTCATACTCAGTTTAGACCTCAAAAGCTAAACTGAGCTTAGTCATTCACTTAAATTCCTCTAAATTACCTCAGCTTCTTATATGGATGATAAGCCAGTTTGGGATGGGCTTATGGACAATACTAGCTTATCTCTGATAAGCTAGAGCTTGTAGACTAGCTCATTTGAGAAATTTTTGATTCCTGTTTGGCTGGGAACAAAGGTACTTTAATATTTCTTTCTTGTTAAAGCTTAAATCTGTTTTGCTTATTTCATGCTTATTTGTGCTTATTCCTGCGTAATTGTTGGTATTTGTCTTATATATTACTACTCTTTCAAGTTAATAGTTTATTTCATAATTTAGAAGCAATTAGTGCTTTATCTCTAAAAACTGTTAAAAATCCAATAAGCATAAGCTTATTGGATGAGTGCTTTTTCTTATCTAAATTGCTTTTAATTCTTATATTAGTAATAATAATTAAGTTGTTTTCAAAATTTCATAAGGTTTAAGGTTTAAATCAGTTTTAAAAAGCTTTTAGAAAATATAAAGGGGTGTTTGGTTTAGCAGACTTAGCCAAAAGCTATGGCTGTTAAAGCTTGTTTTGACTATTAAGCCAATTTGGTTTAGATTAATCTTAGTCTAGTCAGTAGTTTTAAATAATTTCTTCAAGTTTTTAGCCCTATTTTAAAGAGTTTAAGTTTATTTGCAAAAATTTTTTTAGTGGAATAGTCATTATAGCAACTTATTATAGTTGGTCTTGGTTAGTAGCAATTCTGAGTTGTTTTCATGCTTGCTCTAGTCTAATAATGCAGTTGAAAAGAGTTGGTTAAGTATGCATTTCTTTTAAGTCAATCTGTCAAAGTGTTTTTTTCAATTTCTTAAAAGATCTAAGGTCCTTTTAAATTTAGGTTAGTTAATAATTGTTTTTAAGGTTTAAATCTAATAGCATAAGCTTATTGTGGCATAAGCTCAATCTGTTTTAGCTTATTTTGAAGTATAGCTTTCATTTACTTAGCTGAATTTAAGGCTGCATAATCCAGTTCATTCCTCAAAAACTAAAAAAACCAAAAACAATTTGACTCAGTTGTCACTATTGACAGCTGATTATCTAGCTTAATTTTACACCAAATTTCCTAAACTTAGTTTCTAAGAGTTCTTTAGTGGTTAGTCTTAATCTGCTTTTAGTTTTTAAGGTTTAGCTTTAGCTTATTGTAGCTTATTCTTAGAGTCAAAAGTAGGTAAAGAAACTGCCAAAAGCTCCCTTTAAGTCCAAGTGTGAAATTTGTTTGGAGGTTTAATGAGCTTTTCACCTCATCTTTTAAGCTTATCTTTGCTTCTAGGTGCTTATTAGGAATATAGGATTAGTTAAGGTCAGCTTATTAAGAATTTTGAGTGCTAATTGGGATTAGAAAAGCATTTGCAGCCTTAAGATTGTAAGCTGGCAGTACTAACTCAAAGTTAGTACTGCTGAGCCTATTGGTGCTATTTCAGCTTATTTGGTTGGCTTATTGTGTGTCCTTAATGCTTTATGAGTCCTTAGAAACTTAGTTGTCACAGTCTTTGCTTAGTGTAAAGTTAGCCTTTCAGCCAGTGAAACTTGTCACTTTAGTAGTCTGATTTATAGCTTATTTTTGAGTTCTAAAAAGGTTGTTTTACAAAAAGTGCTTATTCTCGGCTTTTCTAAAAAGTTTGTGTAAAAAGTTTTGCAAATAAAAATAAAAGCTTGGGAAGTCCAAGGTGAGCAAGGCTCGAACCCTAGACCTCCACAACCTCAACCAAGCCTCACACACATACACCTCTACCACTAGCGCCCTTGGGTCTTTTCCGTTTAGAGTTGCAAACAAAATATACTTAAGGTCAAATTTCAATTTTAGCTTATTCCCCTTTTTAGCTTATTTTCTGCTTATTTAGCCAGCATCTTTTCCTATTCGTATTTTTCCTAGGTTCCTCATATTATTAAGCATTTTTCTTTATTTTTTTAGATTTTTAATAATTAGTTTAGTATTTTTAATAATTAATTTAGTTTAAATTAGTTTTTAATTCATAATAAATAAAAAATATATAATTCTTTTTTCTAAAATTATTTTAAGTCATTTAGGATTTATAAAAAATAAAAAATCATTTGTAGGGTTAAATTTTGATAGATTAGGTTTTAAGTCGCGTTTTTAATTTCCCGTTATCGTTTTATGCTTAATTTCTTTAAATACTTTAATTGTTTACTTGTTTTTACTTGCTTTTACATGTTATTTATATTTTCATTAGTAGTTATAGAAACCAAAATCAAAGTCTTTTTAAATCATTCAAATCACGCGATCACGAACTTAACCGATTCTCAATTCGCACCTCGTCGGGATACGACTCGGGAAGGTTTTGAATTTTACTTTGGATAAAAGTAATCTTCTAGAATCCTCGCGGAATACTTATCTTATACTATTATTGATAATTAGGTATTTAGAATATATATATATATATATATATATATATATATATAGGCTAAGTATTTAGTAATCATATACATATAAAATAAATGTGCAAACCTTCAAGCATGTGTATAAGTGTACTTGAAATATAATTTCCCTCCAAGTCATTGTATAACTAATTTAAGCTCAATGTACAAGTCAACAATGCAAGAAAACCAAACTAAGTCATTTTACCTCCTAAATCACTTTAATTTCTTACACCACGCTGCACAAGGTACAAGCTACGTTAATGAGGTATTTCTAAACAACTACCTAAACCCTAAGGCATCCTAAAGCCTAATTCTAAATCCTAAAACCATAAACAGAAAATCCCTAAAACCCTAATTTCATTTTTAAAACCTAAAAATAAATCCCTAATAACCTTATAACTAAGCCCTAACTTAATCTAAACACTTTATCCATAACATAAAATTAATCCTAAACCCTATCTTTCCATAATCCTAACCACTAATCCTCGAATCTTATACCCTTAAATTTAGCCGAAACCTAAACATACCCGATCTCCCGCTTTTATTTCATTTTTGACCCATTTTTTAAACCAACTAGCATCTAGCCCTCTATAACCTCACCACCATGTCACCAAGTAGCCACCCAAGCATCTTACAAGCACCTCCATCACCACCTTGCTCACCAAGTTGCAAAAATTACCTCCTTGGCACCTCTTTTCTAGCCGAACCCCTCCATCCACCTTCAACCTTTACTTAGCATATTTTCTAGCCTTCCATATCACCTATAATCTTCATTTGTCACACGTCTGTTGCACATTGATCCTTACCCAAGTTAACTTTGGGCACTAAGGGTCAATTTAACCCTATATATAGCGCCAAAAAAATGCAAAACCCATTCAAAATACTACACCTCAAAATCTATCACACACACATAAATGGAGTTCTAAGGAGGATCAAGGAAGGTCAAGTGAAGTCCCTAAGATCAGAATTGAAGCCAAGAACCAAGAAAAAGAAGCTCTTGAAGTCGTTACTAGGCGTACAAACCCAAAATCCCTCATGTCGACCAATTTTTAGCTCATGTAGCTCAATTTCTTGTTCAATAAGCTCATAATCTGTATTAGAACTATCATAAGGTCTATTAGAAATTCCTATTATGACCTCTATTGTTAATGCTTGAATCCTTAAACCCGTGTAGTTTTTATTAAAAACCCTAAAATATGACCCGTTTTGATTTTCTAGCTGAATCGAATCCTTTTTCTAAACTATTTTTTATGTTAGAACATCTTATTTTAGCTTATTCTAATAAGCTATAACCTGCAAATATCATTTGGAACCCTAAAATAAGCTTGCATGGCTTTTCATGCATAAGGGTATATATCGTAAATTTCTAAAATTTATAACTAGAGGGGCTGAAAATGTCATTATTCCAAAGTTATAACTATAAGGACCTATCTTGCCAAGTTTTAAAGTTAAAGGTTTAAATTATATATACTTTATATATAAAGGAGTAAACTTGTAAAAAGTTTATAATCGAGGGTATATATTGCCATTTTTGCAAACTTAAAATATAAATATTAATATTTTTATTTAAATTATAAAAGTGATATTTGAATATTATAAAACTTCGATTTTATATAAACCTGACACATTAGCGTTATTAATCATTCGTTCGACGCATGATAAAAACAATTACGTTATATATTTAACGTAATTTATCATAAACTAACTTTTGAAGACCTTAACATATATTATCGTTTACAGTTACTAGAGGAGATTTCATGTGAGGAGTTTCTTTGGGTATACGTTTTGACGAGTTTGCTGGATTTATGGATTTAAAGTGTACTGGCTCCTCAAACGGTTTTACTACATGACCACTGAATTATGATGGCCCGAACAATGATAAAATATTTCCATAAATTAATAAATCAAAGTAATACGTTAAACTTTATAAAGTTTTGAAACATAAACCATCACACTAAGACTTGACATATTACTCCAGTTTGCGTGACAAAGCCGTTACTTTCACTTGATATACTTTTCCCATCAATCAGATTTCCCCTGTTAAGGTGAGTTCATAACCTCGCATTTTAAATCTTCTAATGTTTTCATAAACCCGCAAGGGGGATACATGCTATAAACCATGAATACGAGTGTTTTTCCAACTGTATGTTATCCTGATATATTATTGCCTAAGTTCTTACTTTTGCCATTAAGACCCCACTATCATGAACCGTTAATTACTTTTTAGAGTAAGCGCGAATGCTGTGAATAGATCTATTTGGGACTGAACTTTCCCGTTGGTGTACCTATATTTTCTGGTAACCAAACGCACTTCATTTGAGTCACTATGCGGGTGTTTGGCAAAGGCACCCATTGGGGAAATAATATTGTTTTCTATAATAATTGTACTCATTGCAATTATTACACTTATGGGTGTATAACAACGTAACCTACTATTGAACTTGTATTCAAACTGTTTAACATAAATCTATGAATTTCACTCAACCTTTGTGTTAACTTTTTAGTATGTTTATCTTAGGTAACCGAGCATCTTATGGCACGGAGTGGCACGGACTTGAAGATGACTAAACTGTTATCATTCAAACTTTATGTTTTCATGTAGACTTTGGGACCTCTATTTGTAAAAACTCTGATGAAATAATAAATGATATCTTATCTTTTAGAAACGTCTCTTTTGAGTCATTTTTTATGATTATGATTGTTGTACTATGAAATAATACCTCAGATTAGCTTTCGCTGCTATATGTCAAAAATAGTGGTGTTATAGATTGGTATCAGAGCCAAGGTTATAGAGAACATGGTTGAAACCTTAAACTTGTTAATACTTTTCGTTTTTCATACAAGATAAGTATCGTGCCGACTACATCTTTCGGAAATAGTATGTAATAGTTCATAACTTAGTATACGTATTATATAATTAACTTATGTTATTTTCAATGGGTTTGTTAAGAGATCGTATGTCTTTTCCCAGTGCTACACTACTTCCAATATTGAGGTTGCTTTTCCTCTAACTTTACTGACTTTATCACTGGCTTAGCTAAGACTATGTCCCAGACTCGTTCACTAGGAAAAAACTTATTTAGGCTCTTCAAATAAATCATTTGGTTTTGTCCCAATAGCGTCACCAAAATCTTTATCTTTTTCATGGTCGTGACCTCCTATATGAAGGTATGCAGGCATACTATGTTAAAAGAATCATGTTCCACCGCCAAATATTGTGCATCTATCTTCTATGCAGTATCTCCGATGTTTTAATCTCAAAGAATTCTTTCTTCTGAGGTATTATGGCCCTTACGAAATGAGGCCGTGACAATCATCCTCCTCTATCTTTTGCCCTTACCTCAAGCATTTTGAGATCGGAGACAAGCTCTCGTTAAGACAAGTCTGGGATACGTCACGAGGAGCAAATTGAGGAAATTTTGAATCACCTAGATGAACTCTCTCTCGACCGCATTGAGCACATAGAAGACAAGATAGAAGGTCTTGGAAAAGGTCGGGTGATCATACAACAAGATTTTGACAATCTGGAAGCTGAACTCCGAGAGTCTCATACTCAAATTGCTAAACTTCAAAGAAAGCAAATGGGAAATAACAGCAAGATTGCTCTGGCTCGCTTCAGGATTGCTAATCTAGAACAAATCATCGAAGATATCCAGGCTCGTCACCAAGCAGATAAGGAAAGTCTTCTGAATGCAATCTATGAACACAAGAACAGCCAGGAAGGACCATCGGACTACTAGATTAGATACTAGTTATAGCTTTTGATAGAACCTAGCCACGGGATGTGTGGTATAAATAACAACACTTGTCAAATTTTGACTATGTATAGTACAAAGACAAGTCGTTCATGATATAATATAATGGTGATCCCGTTCTATATTCATCCTATGTTCTATATTACATCTCCGTCTTCATCATTATGAATCATACCGTGACTTCTAATAAATCAGATGCTTGTTAGAATCCATATCAAATAAGTATCTATGATTTCAATATCACTATTGTTAAAAATGCTTAAAGTTCAAAAATAAGCATTGCATTTTAAGACTTGTGATATCATTCTGGTCATTTAATGTTTTGACTGGAAGTACGGCGCACTTACAAATAAGTGCGGCGGTTTTGGTGAGTTAATGCAGGTGCATTTATTAGACTTTAATTCTTTTGACTTCGAGAAAAGTGCGTCGAACTTTATAGAAAGTGTGGCGAACTTCTTAAACTTTTAAATAGAAAATTTTCTTTTCTTGTATTCGCCTTCCAAAGTGTGTAGATCTTTGAGCTTGAGTCTTTAGAGTCTTCAAGTGAACCTATAAGTAATTTAAGCTTTGATTATTTCTAAAGTTCATGACGAAATGATCAAAATTATATAAATAACGCCCGCCGATAAACATGCTATTATTAGGCGTTTATCAAATGTTTTCGTTTTAAAGAGAAGATATGTTTTCGTTCGAAGAGAAATAATATTTCGTCAAAGAGAAAGAATGCTTTCATCGAAGAGAAAGGATGTTTTCTTCAAAGAGAAAAGGGAGAGCGTTTTAACTTATGTTGTTAAAAGGATTGAATAGGGATTTTCGGATATGACCTTTAACGTTGGCGATCGCAAGTTAAAGATACTTGAATATTTCAGATGAAATATTTAAGTTGTCAAACCTACTTGGAGGAGCGTTAGATTTGTATCTAACCTTTTTCTTGATGAAAGAGTGGATGATGTGGAAGAAAGCAAGATGATGATCAAAGGAGTGTGTGAGTGAAGACTCTAAGAGATTTAATACCATTTTGCGACTCTTTTGACTTTTTAGATTTGTGACACAGACGCAAAGAAAAATATTCTAGTGTGAGAAAATATATACCGAGATACAAAGATATTTTAGAATATTAGCATGATGTTTATCTAAGACATGCATCAACATCAATAATCAACAACGATTATGTGTAAGACTATATGACATTTAAATTTTAATTGTCATACATTAAACTAACATAGTATAGGTGCACAATTAACACGTAAGTCATGTAAAATGACGCATACAAAACATGATAATTTTAAATGCAATCATCATGTAAAACATGTTAGCATTTAAGCACTTAGGGAGCATTTGTTATATAGATTAAACTAAGAGAATATTTTATCTAAAATGCTAGGTAAAAGGCAAACTCTATTACAACAGACAATGCATTCAATAGCTAAGCAAAAGATGACGTTTGAGCCGTTAAGATATACATGAAAAGGACATATAATTGCATTACATGGGAGCACGTTATCATCCTTGAAAACTTCAAATGCATATATATGAGATGGCAAGTAGTCAATATGACTAAGGAGAAACCTAATTTCTACTAGATTAGTGTTTGCATCCTAATGAGATTAAAAGTTCCTATCGATTGTAGGACTATCATTAGGCATATTTAGGAAGAGCCATTTAATCAAATTAGACATTGGAAGATTAAGACTTCACTAGCCGGCTGCTCAATTTCAGGCGAAAAAACACGACCATTTTTACGGGTTATACCATGATCTCAACTTCACTCTTGGAAGCAATTCGACCGTTAGGTCAAATTGAATTTCTAGTGCAATAGATTCTCCAGTACTCATTTTTATGTTAGACAAAATATAATTCCTATATTTTCCTAATGAAGTGTAGCAAAGATAAAATTTGTATTATCTTTTCATAGAGGGCCTAACATGACTCAACTAATATGCTTTAATTTCGGTTCGCATAATCCTAATCAAGATGTGTGGAATTCTAAGATTAAATGAGAGAGAAAGCAAGCTGTTATATGTATAAGAGATAATGAGTCATCTAGGACCTAGGAGTATGCTTAAGAGTGACAATGCATAATGCTCTACAATGAGAGTATTCAAAGAATGTACCTTTGCATGTCTACCTTAATAAATCTTATGTTTGTTTCTTTGTAGAAATAAATGATGATTAACTAAAGTTTTGTTACATGTATGTTAGAATTTTAAGCAAGAGATTGACAAGAGGAAGATGTTTAAATCTAATGTCATAGGGCGGATCTACCTAAATAAAAGATGAATCTAGGATGAAGGATCCATCGATCCATGGAGGTACCAAATTTGGGCAATGATCATTTTTCTATTATTTAAGAGATGGTGTTGATATTAGGTTATTAAGAGAAATTTATATAAGTAATAAGGATTCTCGGTTTGATTTTTCAGAAATGACATCCAAGTCTTGCTTATCAAGTTGGAGTACTTATAAGTTTCCCGATGGAAATTCATAAGTAGTCAATCCTACTTAGAGTGTTTATTAAAGTTAAAATGTATAATTTGACAATAGCTAATAACTTTAAACACTTGAACAATTTTACTCAATGAAACATCTTCATTGCAAGTGTGAGTTGCAATTTGTCGATTAATTTGTTGTCTTGCCAATCGAATCGTGATTTTATGTAATAATCCGAGGATGGTTTAAACATGTAGACACAGAAAAAATTTAAAAACAAAAATTTTCTAAGGTTCACTTTGCATTCTGATTTTTATTGTGATCTAGATAAATCCTAGTCACGATTTCATGTTGTATTCTAATTTTGTAATTAGATTGAATGATGAGATTGATTATCGTTTGAATAATAATCAGATTCATATTCAAAATCTCTACGTTCACCTTATTTGAAAGAAAGCAAGATAATGGTTTACATGGATATTGTTTAATTTCTTTCTAGTCCTAACCTTAGATGGTTAAATGTTTCTCATGTGGTGAAGAAGAAGAGATATTATGCTTGTTTGGTAAAGTAGAGAAAGTTTTGATGAGAAGATAGTTTGAGTTTTGAGTTATGCTTTTGAATTGTTTGAGCAAAGTTACATATGTTGTGCATTTGCTCATGTTTGGCTTTTCGAAGATGACGACTTTACCAATTGCATTGCAAGGTAAATTACTTGAATATTTTGGACAAAATATTCAAGTCATCAATCCTACTTCATTGTGTATTTTATGCATATATTTTCCAAATATTTAGAACATAACTATTGGACAAGTAGACTCAATATGACATCATCTACACAAGTGTGAGTTATGATTCGATGCATATTCTTATCGTCTTGGAAAGGGATATCGTTATTTTCATATCAATCAAGTGTGATTGAGTATGTAGGTTTAAGATAATATCTCTTGTTATATTTTAATATAATCTTAAAGCTAGACAAATAAGAATCCGATTTCTTGTCCATACTCAAAATATGGTCAATTAGATTCGATAATAACATCAATCATAGTTTGAATAATAAGTTGATATATATTCGAAATCTTTCTTGACCCTCACGAACACTCTTTTTAAAGAAGACAAATAAAGATTTTCATAGTGTGTTCCACTAATCCTAAGACTATTTTTAAGGTGAGGTTAATGAATAATGACAAGTTAATTTCTTACTTCAAGATTGTCATATATTTTGCTTGTGCGAAAAACTATTTGTTGATATGTATAGTATGCATAGTTTTTGACATTTTATGATTATATAAATGATTTTCCTAACCATTTTTATACAACATACATCTTTTGTAAAATATTATACGTTTATAAAAAGAATATAATTATGTGTGTGTGTGTGTGTTAGAACAATGCAAGCACAAGCAAAGTTTAAAAATATATATTTTCTTTTACTTAATTACCAATGTATTAATACAATCTTTTATTTTGTTTAACCAACCCGAGGTCAAACAACGCAAGATGATAAAAATATTTAGACATTTTGTTGGAAGAGAGATAATGTTTTGGAAATATTTTAATCTTAGGACATTATTTTTCTACACACTTGACAAACTATTAAGCTCTCATTCCTAAGTGGGTTACTACACTCAAAATGATCTACAAGATGTTTATGTAACACTTGTAAATATAGTGATCTATGCCTATATGCAATGTATAAATAATTTTGCAACTTAACTCAAGAAATCTAGCGTAATTCCTTTTAGGCATAATCCGAAAACTAGTAACATACAAATAGCATACATGGCACATGTGTTTAGATATATAATTAGCTCAATTACAAATAGTAATGATTACTTATTAATATCTATTAACCAAGTTGAAACAAAAGTAAACACACATACTCATCTAGCATACACATAAGGATATTCGTCGTTGTTTTGTGTATTAGGTATAACGGTGTATACTTAGCTTGATTTGATTTGAAAATAAAATAGTTCCTCCCTATTTCAAAAATTAATTAAGATCAATATTTTGAAAGTACAAATACACTATTTTTCAAAGATATATCAATTAAAATGCCCGACTCAAAAGAAAATGTAAAATACAAGTTTTACGTTAAAACGGAACTTAAAGTTTTGACCACTATGTAGTATTTTGCATTTATGACTCATTTAAGTTTAGAATGAAGACTTGGAAATATTTTTAAATTAAAGTAGACTCAATTATCTTCGAAATGGCGTGTGGCACGACTTCTACGGACTTACGGTTGATTTTATATGATTTTTCGAAGTTTGCCAAAATTCTGCTGAAACAGACAGACGGCCCCCATAAAGGTGACGGACCCAGATATATTAGAGGCCGCCCGAACATTTAGGGAACCGCCACCAGAGACCCAAAAACATGTTTTTGTATAAAATCATTTGGTAACTTAATCTAGGGACATAGGACTTCAGGAAGTTATTCCAGCTCATAAAACACGTGTTTTAGACATCATTTTTACTCCTAGGACTTACAAAGACGTATTTTACACTTCCAAGCTCTTTGAGAATATTTTCAGTCAAGCTAGTATACGAGGTATATTTAACAACAAAACTAATACGAATCAAGCAACATAACACTTTTCATATTTAATCCCCCTTCATGGGTAATCTGATACATGGATCGTACTCTATTTTAAAAACCATTTGTTTTGAAAACTAGAGCAACGTGGCTCCTGATATCAATTGTGGAAACCGTAGAGGGGGGTGAATACTTTTTCCTTTAAATCATTTATATCAATTACCCGATCAAGTTTGACGCAATATGAAAAGTGTCGATAATAGGTTAACAATAGCTAACTCATATTCTAACAATATAACCACACATACAATATTTAGTACAAAGAACTACACAACCTTAACTAACAATAGTTACACAACCATTCACACAATCATAAGCACAATGCAAGTATAAAAGTAAAGCGGTAAATGTAAAGAAATAAGTAAAGCGAAAGGTAAAAGAAAATGCAAACTGACACGGTGATTTATAGTGGTTCGGTCATGAAGCTCCTCTTCGCCCTACTCCACTCCTCGAGTATCCAACTCGAGAGTTACTTCACTAATCAACAAGCTCCCTTTAAGCGGAGAAAACCATACAACTTCGCTTACACTTTATCTGGTACTAATCTAAATACCGATTCCTACTTCGAGGTAGAACCAACATAACTTCGCTTACACTTTA
>BQNB010130598.1:5180-17623 GCA_026074375.1 Tanacetum coccineum
GGCCCTAAGGAGTATGACGAAAAAGGAGGTGCGATAGCACTTACCCGCTGGATTGAGAAGATGGAATCGGTGATTGATAACAGTGGGTGTACAGAGAATCAGAAGGTGAGATATGCTGCTAGTTCATTTGTTAACAAGGAACTGACATGGTGGAACACTCAAATCAAGGCAAGAGGCCGTGAAACGGAAATTGGTATGATCTGGAATGATTTTAAGGCTCTGTTGGTGGAGGAATTTTGTCAAAGTAATGAAATGGAGAGGTTGGAGAATAAATTTTGGAATCACAAGATGGTAGGAGCCAACCATGAAGCTTACACAGATCGGTTCCATGAACTGGCCAAGCTGGTTCCACATCTGGTGACACCTGAATCGGCACGCATCAAGAGGTATGTAGCGGGATTGGCGCCTGAGATTAAGGGAATGCTCAAGGCGACTCAACCAACAACTATCCAGAATGCAATTCTAAGAGCCGACATACTTACTGACGAGGCGATTAACTGTGATACCTTGTCAAAGAGTAATGAGAAGAGGAAGGCAATGGAAGAGACTGGTAAATTTGGGGGGGTCGTGGACGGATAAAAAGAAGGCGAAAATGGGAGCGGGTTTTGTGGCAGCAGCTCCTCCTAAAAATGGATTTGTGAAGCAATATCCCAAGTGTACTAAGTGCTATACTTATCCTCCGGAGGATGGAGTTTGTAGGCTGTGTTTTAACTGTTAGAGACCTAGTCATTTTGCTAAAGATTGTCGGGCACCATTTAAGCGAGCAACTCCTGTGAATGCTGTTAGAATGGGTCATAATCGGAAGGCTTGTTACGAGTGTGGAAGCCCTGTTCACCTTCAGTACAATTGCCCTAAGTTGTACCGAGCACCTGGTCAAGCAGGAAATCCGTTAGCTTTGGAGGGCAACCGTAACATCCGAAACAATGGGAATCGAGCTATAGGAAGGGCCTTCAATGTGAATGTGAATGCAGTAGAGGCTTTTGATTCGCTAGACTCTATATATACGTAATAATAAAATATATAATATGATGGAAAATTACCAAATTACCCTTGAGGACAAAGGTAAAAAGGAAAATCTTCACAAATATATATAATATAATACGTATATAAACCGGGAAGTGTGATTCCCGGGTCGTTATCCCCCAACGATTTGTGAAATTGAAACCACGTTTGATGTTCGGACAATAATTTGAATTGAAGACAAAGATTGATTTGATTATCTACTTTTAAAAATTAAAATAAACAAATTATAACAATTAAGCACGAAGACAAATAACGGGAAACCAAATTTTAACTAAAAACGCAAAACGGAAACCCTAAACGGAGGTCAAAAACCCTAAATTTCTAAAATTAAACCTAACTTAATTTTTTTCTTTTTAAATGGACTCTATTTGACTAAAAAGTAAGTTAAAAAAAACTAGAACAAAAACGGAGTTGAAATGAGCTTTAAAACACGAAAAACGAGAACGTGAACGAATCCCGTTCTTTAAAAAACGAAATTTTGCAAATTAGACCCTACGAAAGCAAAACTAATTTTCCTATAAACTTTATGATAAAAGAAAATTTTCTAAAAAAGATTTATATTTTTTTGATTGTTTTTCTATTTTTTATGATTTTTTAAAGTTTTTAATGAAAATAAATGTTTAAAAATACTAAACTATCTATAAAAATTCTAGAAAAAATACAGAAAATAGCTTATACTAATTAGAGCCTAGGAAAAATAAGCTTGAGATCACAGCTTATTGAATAAGCTGCGAAATAAGCTTAAAATAGCTTATAGACTTAAAAGGGAAAAACGTATATAAAGAATAAATGGTGTAAGAGTCTAACGAAAAAGACCCCAGGGCGCAGTGGTAGTGAGTGTGGTGTGTGTGTTATAAAAGGGTTGAAAGTGTTGAGGTCGGGGGTTCGAGTCTTGCTCACTCCCGATTTCCACTTTCCCTTTTTAAAAAAAAACTTATAAAAGCAAAGTTGTTAAGCTCCTAAAAGTAAGCATTTTTAATAAAAGCAACTTTTTATGAAAAGCCATAAATAAGCTAGAAATTAGCTGAAAACTTGACAAAAACTACTTAGCTAACTTTTTTGGCTTTTTCTTAAACTAAATAAGCTAGAAACCTTAATAAGCTAAAGTTAAGACTAAATAAGCTATAATAAGCTAAACCTAAGCTAATGAGCTAAATAGAAAAAATAAGCAAGTAATAAGCTAGAAATGCGAGCCTTTTAAATAAGTGATAAATAACCTTCTTCGTAACCAATTCTTCGCCGAATTTTAGAGGATAGAACCAAGAGTTTACAAGTTGTAAATAATATCTAGATATTTAATAAAGTAACTCTTACACCTTTATCAACTTGTCATGTTAACTTTAACCTAGGGTTAGAAAGTAACCATGGTTAAGTTAGGAAGATATTTTGACTATAAATACCCATGCATGCATAAGTGATCTTTACCTAAACTCTTTATACTTGCAAAAATTATTTCTTTCTCTCTTTTACACTCTCAAAACCCACGGCACAAATAAGCCCCCAAACAAAATCCATACTTTGATTTTGTAAGATTATACAACCCTTTACACAACATACTTAAGGTATTCTAAGGTGTTTGCAAGCATTGATTCATCATTTGCAAGGATTAAGAAGAAAAAGTAAAGATTAGGGTTTTGGAAACCTAATCTAGGGTTTAATAGCTTTAAAGCTTTGTTTTTGAATCTAACACGGGTTTAGAACTTATTTCCATCTCTGACTTCATCACTAAGTTTGCTTAATTCTTTATACTTTTATTTCTTTAGATTTTATGTGTTTACATGGTAAATATAGCCATAATCATCCACTAATGACTTTCGAATTGGAAATGAGTTATTATTTATGATTATGATTATATGCACTTATTCTTCTGTCTATGGTCCTATATATCATGGAAAAAAAATAAAAGTTGTTACCCTTGGATTATGTATAAACATGTTTAGGTTATATTCGGGTTTTATAGGTTTCTTAAACTTTCACATGTGAAACTAATGGAAAGAAATAGTTAAACTTGTTACGTGATGAAATTATGAGGACTATGGATGATATGAACCTTATTATAGAAGTACCCACATATGTAAAATATGGTTACAGAGTTTTTATAAATAAACTACTAAGAAAATGATACATAAAAACAGTTTTTAAAAGTTATACATTTAAAACATCATGGGCTGTTTTAAAATTCGAACTTAGAACAGTAGTAAATGATAGTTTATAAAAATAATCGCCCTCATGACGAATTCTATAATGATAAGAAATTCGAAAAACGATCTATAACGGAAAATGATACGTAAAATCAAGTTTAGTCTATAAATACTTTTATAAAAAACTATTTTTTTATAAAGTTTACTATTCATTACAGCAACTTTTATTTTAAACATCTAAATATGATATACTTTTAATTACGAGAGTGTAACACGCAAGAATCGTTAAGACGGACTATTAAGAGTAAATTACGGCATTTACGGAATTAAAGTTTATAAAAGTATTTTTATAAACTATGAACAGTAATTTTACTATTCATCGCAGAATCTTAAAAACTTGAAAATGTAATATTTTGATCGTGTCTTACTACGAAGACGTGGACGTAAGAAACGCGAGCAACGGGCTTAAAACGACCAAATTAGGTCATTTTTACGAAAAGTATATTTATAAACGTTTTCACTTTATAAATATTATTTTACTAAAACGATTAGTCGGTGATTATGCTATATAGAATATGAAGGCGGTTGTCAAAGTGATTATTATAGGGTTTCATAATGAGGCCTCTTCGGATGGGATCGTGAGGTTGTTGGATTTACGATTTAAAGTGTCCTAAACTCCTCGTACGTCATGTCATGACCTCTTTAATTATGATAGCCCGAACGATGTACGATGTTACATATATAAGATTATTCAAAGTTATTAATTAACGTACTCGTACTATACGGTACTAATTTAATAGGTTGCATCGACGTTTTGCGTGACGTTTATCTGTGTTATATTTGAGCTATCTGTACTCAAGGTGAGTTCATAGCCCCACTTTTACGGTTTCACTGATTTACTATTATTTGGGGTGGAAACAGGCTTTGTTTTATAAATTGGACGCAAGTGTTGAAAGTATATTGATTATGTGTTGCCTAAGTAGCGATAACCCTCCTGAGCCCATTATCATGAACTGTTATTGCATCAGAGTTGTTCGTTAATTACATTTTGTGGCGCGAATGAGATATAATAGATCTATTGGGATTATCCGTCCCCGTTTGGGTGATTAGCATTACACTGGGAACGAACGTTGACCATGTCGGACTTGGATGTTGCGGGTTACAACATCTGTACGGGCAAAATAACTGCTAAAATAGCAAATATAGGTTGAGCTTCGGTGTCATGAGCTTAGTGCAACAGTAATCTGGTTTTGTGATTGTTGGCATATGTTGTAACATCACGGGAAAGTCTTGCGGTCCTGCATAATTTAAATACATAAACCTATGAATTCACCAACAATTTTGTTGATGTTTTAAGCAATGTTTTCAGGAGGTCATTAGGCACGAGATGCCAAGGATGCATTGGATTATGTTTTGGATTGCACTGTTAAAGACTTATGTGTGCATCATGTTTTGGGATGTTAATGTTATCTTTTGTAATAATAAACAAAGAACAAGTAAAGCTATAAGCTTTTGTAATATGTCTTGTGTTTAAATCCAATGTATCAGTTTAAACGACTTTTGTGTCGTTCTTATATATATCTTGTGCTGTTGATCTTGAAGTAACATGCCCCGGATCCTTATTCCGCTGCGACCCATTTTGGGGGTGTTACAGATTGGTATCAAGAGCCAAGGTTGATAGAGGAACAAGGTCAAATGGTTTTTGCTGACTATAACCGTTTTCAAACATTGCATACATACAAAAGGGTTTTTCCGGGGTATTCTATACAACTTATTGCATTAGTCGGTTAGGCTTATACATGCATAAATTGATATTCGTTGTTTATAATATATTTCGTTATTACGATGATAGTCTTATATTAATATACTTATATAAGCTAATTTTTGTTTTCAGATACTATCATGTCAGATTCTGAGCACTCTACGGTTACATACACATCAGTATCTGAGGACGATTTATACATGGGGTCACCAGGAGTCGAGGGACCTATTTTTGAGGTTCCACCATCACCGGACTACATACCTGGCCCTGAGGGACCACCATCACCAGATTATGTGCCTGGCCCTGAGGAGCCAGAGCAGGCACCACCTTCACCTATTTACATACCTTTTGTTCCAGAGCCTGTTTACCCGGAGTTCTTACCGGTGGACGATGAGGTATTCCCGGCTGAGGAGCAGCCACTGCCTGCTGCTGACTCACCTACTCATCAGTCACCAGGGTATATACCGGAGTCCGACCCTGAGGAGGACCTAGAGGAGGATGACGAGGAGGATCCTGAGGAGGATCCAGCCGACTATCCTGCTGACAGAGGAGATGATGATGGATGATGCCAGAGGAATGAGCACTTAGCTCATTGCGAGCCTGAGCTGGTGCTTATTCAGCTGACCAGGACCCATACATTGTTTATGGTCCCCGCACGCTAGTATGTCCATCCGAACCCAGGCGCCGGCACCGTTCCTCTCCGAGGAAGTTGCTGAGAGAGTGTTAGCCTTACCTACTCCACCACCATCACCTCTCTCTCTGTACTCATCACCACTTCCTCAGATACCCTTTCCACCATTACCACCACCCATTAGCCCCACATATGTTGAGGGATCTCTGGGATCCCGAGCTGCTGGGATTAGACAGAGAGATGCACTACCATCTCCGATTCATGAGACTGAGATGCCTGAGATGTGGTTACCGCTTCGTAAGAGGCCGTGTCGTACTACTCCTGGTCCTGGATACGAGGTCGGGGAGAGTTCGGCAGCTGGTACTGCTAGGCAGGTTGGACCTACCACAGCTAGGGCAGACCTTTATGGATTTGCTGATATGTTAGATGCCGCTCCAGGACGCCGGATGTCTAGAGAGTTAGGCTATGGTATTAGGGATACATGGGATGACCTTGTAGGAGCCATCCAGGAGATTGCACCGACCACCCTAGAGGGGGTCAACCAGAGAGTTATTGAGTTGTCTACTACTGTTGACCAAGAGGATGAGATCATATATTCTCAGCTGGATGATGCACGGTATGACCGAGCTCTACTTAGAGCCCGAGTCAACATATTGGATAGTGACAGGCCATTCCATAGACGCACTGCCATTCTGATGGAGGAGGAGGCCCGATTATCTCGTGCCGCTTGGGCACAGTCGATGGATGCTTGCGATCAGACGCATTCCGAGGGCATATTACTTCGGACTACGGTCATGGCTCAGCAGTCCGAGATAGCTGAGTTGCAAGCAGCTGACCGTAGGAGACAGTCGGTGATTTCAGATCTGCTAATAAAGGACTACGGCAGCCCGTGACAGGTTAGTGGAGGACACTAAAGGATAGTGAAGGGCTAAAGACTCAGATGATCGAGGCTGCAGACACGAGGGACTATGAGGATCCTGCAGAGCCAGAGCTACCAGAGGAGGCCAGTAGCAGTTCTTAGACTGGGTTATGATTGTAGCTACTGTACAGTCTGTTAAGTATTATGGGTTGTTCCCAGCTAGCAGACTGTATAGATCTTTTGTTTTGTCTAGCTACTCTGTTTAGATCTTTTGTTCATATATCGGTACTTTGTACAGCTACTATTTACGAGTATTTTGCTAGTATGGTATAGGTTATTTTGTTCTTGTAACTGTTGTTATGATCGTTTTTTGTATATAAACCAATCATGTATTATTTTCAAGTTATATATATAAAGGATTGGGGATTATGTTTTTTTTTATGAAATCGATTTATTGTGAATGAATGTCGATTTGTTAATTTCAATACTGTTGTGTATTTCACCTTGTGTTGTGATCTCGTTTTATTCATTATGTATACATCGGGTTATGGTTAAGATTTTTGAAATCTAACGGGTGTTATGTTTTCTTGTGATTTAAGAAAATGGCACCAAGAGGAAGGCCCACAAGAACCACGAGGTCAAGGCCAGTCACCGCAACTCCCCCACCAGTCACTACAACTCCACCACCAGTCACAGACCCTACTACCACCACTTCGGTCACTAGTGCCCAACTGCAGGCCATGATCGACGAGGGTGTCACTGCTGTGTTAGCAGCAGTGTACGACCCGATAATGGCGACGATAGCCATACTCGGGAACAGGTGCGAGAAGGAATGAACGCACTGTTGGGAGTGCACCTATCAAGACTTCATGAAATGTCAACCCTTATTCTTCAAGGGTACAGAAGGAGTGGTCAGCTTGACCCAGTGGTTTGAGAGGATGGAAACCGTGTTTCGCATAAGTAACTGCACCGTGGAGAATCAAGTGAAGTTTGCCACTTGTACTCTTATGGGAACTGCTCTAACATGGGTGAACCCACTGCTAGGACAGTGACTAATGATGTTGCGTATGCGATGACGTGGTCTGACTTGAAAAAGAAGATGACAACTAAATATTGTCCGAGGAATGAAATCAAGAAGATTGAGGCAGAATTGTGGAACCTAAAAGTACAAGGCACCGATGTGGTAGCCTACAACCAATGTTTCCAGGAACTGGCATTGCTGAGTGACAGGATGTTCCCTGAAGAGACTGACAAAATTGAAAGATATGTCGGTGGGATGCCCGACCTGATTTACTCAAGTGTTGTGGCATCGAAGCCAAAGACCATGCAGGAGGCTATTGAGATGGCGACTGAATTGATGGATAGGAGGATTAACACTTTGGCTGAGAGGACAGAACAGAAAAGAAGAGGAAGTTTGAAGACGTCACTCGAAATAAACACAAACCCAACAACCTATAAGTAAGGCTGCACAGGCAGGGCTTATGCTGTCGGGAACGGTGACGGAGACCGTATGGAGGGGGCTATACCTCTGGATTGTTCCTATGTGTAACTTCAACATTACGGGTCCTTGTACAGCCGACATGCACTAACTGCAGCAGCCTGGCCACCTGGCCAATGACTGTAGGGCGGCCTGCGACTTGCAAACAACAACAACCGCAATCTCAATAATCAACAACAACCGCAACAACAATAACACAACCAACTCGTAAACAACAACAACCCAAGAGCCCAAGGGGCAAATACCAATGCCATCGTTTGCTTTGAGTGTGGGGCTCCAGGCCACTTCAGGAACAACTGCCCCCAGTGGAAGAACAAGAATTAGGGAAATGGTAGCGGTGTAGCCAGGGCATATGCAGTGGGAGTTGCAGGGCAAAACCCAGACCACAACGTTGTGACGGGTACGTTTCTTCTAAACACCATTGTGCTTCATTTTATGTGATACTGGTTTGCAGATAGAAGTTTCGTGTCTACTCAATTTAGTGCTTTGATTAATATAGCCCCCACTACTTTAGATCATGGTTATAACGTTGAACTAGCTGATGGTAGAATAATTTGGGTAAATACGGTATTACTGGGTTGCACGTTAAATTTTCTGAACCATCCGTTTCACGTCGACCTAATGCCTGTTGAAATGGGTACTTATGATGTCATAATTGGCATGGACTGGTTGACGAAATACCAAGCCGTTATTGACTGTGCTAAGAAGATCGTACGTATTCCTTTTGGGAGCGAAATCTTAATTTTTCATGGAAACGGAAGTAGAAATAAACGCGGGGACTCGATTAAACATCATCTCGTGCACCAAGGCCCAGAAGTATGTGCTACAAGGATGTCACGTCTTTTTGGCACATATTACCATCAAGGAGACTGGAGACAAGTCGAAGAAGAAAGCATCTGCACGATGTACGAACGTCAAAATAAATTTTCCCGAAGTATTTCCCGATGGACTTTGCCAGGTCTTCACCTACCAGAAAGGTGGAATTTCACCTCGATCTGTATGGTATGCCACTGTAAGCACGGGCCACCTTATCGATTTGGCCCCATCAGAAAATGAAAGAGTCTGGCGGATCAACTACAAGAGCTTTCCGACAAAGGCTTTATAAGACCTAGTTCGTCACCATGGGAGCTCCAGTTCTATTCGTTAAGAAGAAAGATGGATCGTTACGGATGTGCATAGATTATCGGGAACTAAACAAACTAACGGTGAAGAACCGTTATCCGCTACCAGGAATTGGATGACCTTATTTGACCCACTTCAAGGGTCGAGTGGACTATCGAAGATCGACCTAAGGTCAGGTTATCACCAATTTAAGGTTCGAGAAGGAAGACATCTCGAAGACTGCCTTCAGAACTCGATATGGAACATTATGAATTCCAAGTTATGCCGTTTGGTTTGACCAACGCACCCTGCTGTGTTTTTTGGACCTCATGCATAGGGTTGTGCAAACCTTATCTGACAAATTCGTAATTGTTTTATTGACGATATTTGTCTATTCCAAGAATAAGAAAGAGCATGAAGAGCATCTGAAGATAGATATGGAGTTGTTTGAAGAAAGGAGGAGTTGTATGCAAATTTTCCAAGTGTGAATTTGGATTCCCAAAAGTATACGTTCCTCGTCACGTGATTGATAATAAAGGGCATTCTTGTGGATCCAGCAAGATCGAATCCGTTAAAGATTGGCATTCTCTAAGACACAACGAGATTCGTCAGTTTTTTAGGTCTGGCTGGGTATATCGGCGATTCATTGAAGGGTTTTCAAATGAACGCTAAAACAATGACCAGCTCCCTCAAAAGAAGGTAAGTTTGAGTGGGGTGACAAACAGGAAGAGCGTTCCAGTTATTGAAGGCGTGGAAGTTGAGTAGTGCACCAATTCTGGCTTTACCCGAAAAGCAAACGCGTACGACACTAAAAATAAATAGTAGGTTTATCGACGTCGTCAAAGACTTGAAAACACAGGGTGTTATACTTAAAGTCTTTCTTTTGGAAATACATTGGTTGATTTTACTATGGACACAAGTATCTTGATCTACTTTCCCTGTTACGTGTTGCCTATGTTACGAATAGACCACTAATGCCCAAACTATCATGAACCGTTAATTTCTTAACCGACCGTACTGGTTAAGTGAGCGTGAGTGTTCTAAACATATCTATTCGGACTGATTATCCCTATCCAGGTAAGTAGCGCCTACTAGTTTTGGAGGTCCAAAAAAACGGGTATATACCATGTCGGATTGTCAATAGGTGATCCTGGTCAGATACCTTTAGGGCGAGGAATACTATTTGGCATATAAAATGCTTCCTTTTAAATTGAGCTTCGGTGTCATGAGCTTAGTGCAAACGTAGATGTTTTTTATGTGAAGTTGTATCTGTTATAACTGTCACGCGTATACTATGAACTTGTGGTCCACTTTTAATATTAAATTCAAACCTATGAATTCACTCAACTTTATGTTGACAGTTTTAGCATGTTTTTCTTAGGTTATTAGCTATGGATGTCTTTGCTTGCTTGTTGGTGTTGCCTTGCATTGGACAGATTTTTCGAGAATTATTATTATCTATGTTAACATCGTTGTCAAACTTTAAAACCTTTTATTCGCTTCCGTATATTATCGTTAGGCCTATGTAAAACTTTAACTATTTTAATCAATGCAACGATGTTGGATTTTTAAACGTACCCTTAGAGGTCGTTCTTTGTATCTTGTGTGATGTGTATTATGACGTCACACCCCTGGACACGTGTTTTCTGTCTAGGCCCCGTTTGGGGGTGTGACAATATTACAAGAGATGTATGTATTTGGTTTTGATTATGTGGGAAAAATTATGAGTTCACCCTACCGGACTTTGTGGTTATTCTTGGTTTGTACACGGAGGATGAAATTAATGATCTGAAATTTGGGACATACTGATGTGTCGTCATATAGGTTGTTATTTATTATCAAGTTTTACTATTTATTTTATGCCGAATATACCAAAAACAACAGTCTAACGGGCAGTGTACCCAATCAGATGTAGCTTCGTGGTAAGTAGGGTGTCGATCACTGAGAGTGGAAGTTAACTCTTAATTCTATCGGTATTTTATTTACATAGGTTTAGTACTAATCTAATCTAATTATTCTAATTAAATCTAATTAAACCTAAACTAACGCAAAATGGGGGGTTTCAGCCTGAGAGACTATCATGAGTTTAGTTCTAATTATCCTAAGATGATGACAAATAACGCACACAATTGATTAACAAAAGATTGGGAAGCAGTCAAATCTAAGGAAAACGTATTAGCCAGTTTAATCTAATAATATGCCTTGATTGTCTATTCGTGCAATGATTGTATTAATTCATTAGTGGTATATCATTCCAAATTTAGGTGGATCTTCTCCCTAGACTCGAGGTTTGTCGCTAGTTAATCCTGTCATAATTAACCTAAACCCGCAAAAAGCTCACAACGTTGATTATAATCTATCTAGGAAACTATATTGGTTGTTATATTGAATCCTAGCTCGTGGAGGCTTTACCAACTTATTGCTTAATGGAAATTCATATACTAGTAGTCCACACCCACTTAACTACCCATGGAAATAGGACGTTATGTGTAATCCTAAGTCACCGGCTTAGTCTACCTATCCACTTAACCATAGATCAAAACAGGGCTTTCTATTGGTGATCCTATTATTCTAGCTATATGAATATGCGTTATATGTTTCTATCCTAGACTCTTAGCCTACGCCCAAACAACACCGAAGTTGCAGCGCATTAAATATGTAGGACTAGACCTAGTTGAATGATAGGGAAAACACATAATTAAGCACATAAACGGGTATGAAGTGATATATAACACCTCGTATTTTAGGTCATTGTATGACATTATGTAATTCATAATTTATTTTTAGGGTTTTACGCATTTACTCTTAAACCGTAAACGTTAAGTTAAATCGCGTAAACTGAAAATGATCATACAATGTAAACGGGCATTAAACAATTAAATGTTTACATCAAGCAAGTGTTATATGATTATTATGAGGATAATTAATAACTTTGTTCATCTTATTTTTATTGTCTACGTAAAATGCTTACGTTTCGCGATAAAATGCGTTTAGGCATTCTCGGAAGTTCTAAAACCTAACTACGCCTAAACGAATACCCACGATTATACCCAATACTCAAAATAATCAAAAATTACATCATATACATGTATATATGCCGAATTTATAAGGATGAGACCAAGACTTTTCATCTTATACATAATATCTAGATATTTAATAAAGTTACTCTTACACCTTTATCAACTTGGCATGTTAACCTTAACGCTAGGGTTAGAAAGTAACCATGGTTAAGTTAGGGAGATATTTTTACTATAAATAAGCATGCATGCATGAGTAAAGTTTACATACTCTTACACTTAACAAAAATTCATTTCTTTATTCTTTTCTTTGTCCCAAAACCCACAGCACAAAAACCCCTTTGTAACACAATCCATACTTTTATTTTCTAAGATTATACAACCCTTTACACATCAATCTTAAGGTATTCT
>BQNB010130599.1:0-18916 GCA_026074375.1 Tanacetum coccineum
CTACTTAATTACCTTTAGCTCTAGTTTCTAAGATACCAAAAATACTAATTTTATTCTCCAAAATGAGCTTTTAGATCTCATTTTGTTTATCTAAAGTACCCATACCCTTGATATTCCAAGCAGCTAAATTAAGCTCCATTTAATGATGATAAAAACAAACCTTTACACCATTACTGGTGTAAAGGAGAAGTACCTTCCTCCATACCCTCAAGTTCATTATCTATGAAACATGTCCCACTCAATTCTTCAATTACATCTTCATCATCATTATCTGTTATCCCCTTATCAGAACCATCCCCCATCTATCTTTGAAGTAGTTGACCATCAAATGAGACCATTTACTTGTTTTAAATGGTGTTGGTTGTAATCTTTGGTTTACAAAAAAATCAACTTCATTCTTTTGCTCCTTATTCAATCTTATCCCAATATCATCATCATTACAGTCTTTTAGAACAACAAATTTGTTAGAGCTTTGTTTACCTTTATCATCACTTTTAGACCCATTAGCTGTGTTTTTACCCTGACTGCTAGCATTTTGCATTTCCTTGCTACTATCCATATGTTTTCCATGAAATTGGTTTCCCTTAGGTGTCACAACCCCAGACGCAGCTTGGACGGAAAACGTGTCCGGGGGCGTGACGTCATAATATACATAACACAAGATCAAGGGAACAACCACTAATGGACATTTTTAAAATCATAACTCGTTGTAGTTATTAAAAATGGACAAGTCTTACAAGATATGAAATAAAATTTAAAACGTTGCGGAAGCATAATTAAGTTTTCAAAAGACAACGAGTATGAATGATAATAAAGTCTTAGAAATATGATATAATATTGCACGTAGACTCCACATAGCACATCAGAGAAGTCCAAAGCTAAGCACCTGAAAAACATGCTTAAAATGGTCAACATAAAGTTGGTGAATTCATAGGTTTAAGTATGTATTTATGAGAATCAAAACATTTAGTGAATACTGTTTCACTCACAGTATTATGAAAAGTATTTAGTAATTGAAAAGGTTCAACCAAAGTAGTGTGGACCACAAAATTTTAGAAGTGAGGTGACTATTAAAACATATACAATATCACATGAAAACATTTACGTGCTCTAAGCTCATGACACCGATGCTAAATTAAAAGATACATATAATATGCAAAGTGATGAAACTGCCCTACCGGTGTCCGACCAAGACACCCCAATGAATTCTCGACATGAAATATATATGTTTGTTCATCGACACAGAAACAAGTAAGTGCTTCTTACTGGGATAGGGATAATTAGTCCCATTAGATCTATTTATAACATTGATAACATCAAATATTTAATACTTTTTAGTGGCAAAATAACCCCTATATTACCCTGCAAATGTTTCACTAATACTCGAAAATGAGATATTTTCTATCATTTTATAGTTTTCAGGTGAAATGCAGGAAAATGACAAGAAACATGGGAAAAAGGGCATAAAGTGCAATTATTGACGAATTTAAGACTTTACGGCGTAACCACTCATAAGGTTACACCGTAAACTATTCAAGGAAAGTTGTGTCATCAACAACATTACGACGTAACCAACATACGGTTTACGCCGTAACACTTCGTGATTACGGAAAGATGATCTGTCCAAGTAAACATTACGGCATAACATGGCAACTAGTTACGCCGTAACATATTCAAGCCTTTAATATGGAAAGCTGTGTCAGCACTTTACGGCGTAACACCTTATGTGGTTACGTCGTAACCAATCAAAAGTCAAATTGCATTTACTACAAGTTTGTTGAAGGGTTTACGGCGTAACCAAAAATTGGTTACGCGATAAACTTTCGTTACGGCGTAACCAAAAATAGATTACGCCATAAAGTCCATTTTTGCCTATACTTTGGAATGTCGACATCAGCAAGGTTACGGTGTAACCCACAAATCAGTTACGCCGTAGAACCCTTAGAAGCCTATAAATAAGGGCCGAATTCAGCCTGAAGAATCATCCTTCTCCCTCCCATCTGAGGGGACGACTGGGACATCTCCTCAAGTCATTTTTCAGCACTCTCCAGCCATTCTAGAAGGAAGAATCCGGTCCAGATCATCATCATCATACTAGTTTGGTTCGATTATCATGTTTTCATTACTTTCATTAATTGACAGTGATATTGATTGTATGAATTCAATTTTTGGCTAAGCTTATCTTATTAATTATCATTATGATTCATTTACTTCTTGTTAATTATGGTTATCTGTTTGGTTACATTACTTTGACCATAAGAATGCCAAATATGATGCTCGCTCACCATGACCAGTGGGACAAAATTCCTGTTACTATGACCATTAGGGCTGGGATTTGCGAGATAAGTGAGGATTAGATGACCATTCAATCCATGCTTTCCTATAAAGTAGAATAAAGTGAATCATTAAGGTAATTAAGAAGTAATTAGGACTGCACTTTCTTCCCTTCAACCATTCTTAGTTCATTTCTTTTAAAGTTTTCATTCCTCTCATCTATTCTCTTTCATTTTAATTAAACAACTTTTAAACATGACAACCAATTTAAACTCAAATTTGTAACCGCCCTTTAGCTCTTGGGACGACCTCGGATTTACCAAAACTACACTACTCACGATCGGGTTCTCTGCCCGTTAGTGCGTTTGTAAGGTGAAACGAGTTTTATAAATTTAAAACTTGGTTAATAAATTATTTAAAAATAAATACGCATCAAGTTTTTGGCACCACTACCGGGGGAGCTATATTAGGTTTTTAATTTGAGGTTTTAGTAAGTAGTTATAATGGAGCCCGATATCTAATATGTCATTATACGAATATTTGATGTACGTAGATTGATATAGGAATTCGGCTAGGAGTTACCCTCTAGTGATGCTCTCCGTGAGGAACTGATGTTGAACGCATCCTGACTCTGATGTGGTAGGAATGAATGTCTATTTTTAGTTTCCGTTACTCCCATTGTTTTCTCAAAACCCTCCAGCCTTGTGCGCATTATTAATTCCGTTCATTCATAACTTATTCTAATGCAATGGTGAAATTAAAAATATGACATTGATAGAATATGCCTAGGGTTATTGATAATTAAACAATGTCAACATGATAATGTATTAACAGTTCTCCACTTATGGTTTCACTATCCTTACTTTTTTCAATAAACCGCTAACACAAACTGGATGTGATGGTAAAGTTATATACGTAATATAATCAAAGTTTAGAAAAATTTTTAATAAAAATCCTTTCGAGGGACACAAAGTTTTAATAAGTAAAAGCTAACAAAGAATATTTCACGTTTACTGGTAACTTGATTACGGGTCGTTTTTCCAAAAGACTTATAAAATGAGACTCATAGGTTTCATATGTTATATTTGGACAATGACTTGAATTGGTTCAAAAGATGATTGTTTTCTCTAAAATCCTTATAGTGAAACAATCATAAACGCATTGATTAAGCTAAATACGAATAACGTAACGGGAGTTAAGAAATCGCTCGTCAAATAGGCAATTGATACTAATAATTGATAATACCTAAATGCTTTTATTATTTTTCTATATTACTATTTGATATATTTAAAAGAATAAATGCTTAAGGTAATCTAGAAGATCGAGGAGTTATTTAAAGCTTAAAAATGAAGAAAACGAGAATTGGGAATACGGAAATCCCGTTCTTTTAGATGTGAAATCTTTCTAATCTATTACAAACCTATGAAATGTGTGTTGTGTGTTCAACCCACAATGACATAATCATTTGATTAAAAGAAAATTCTATTAAAATAGAAAAATTATTTTTTTGATTATTTTTCTGTTTTTAATGATTTTTTAAAGTTTAAAACATAATTCATTCACGAAAAATATAAAACTTTAAGCGAAAAACTTATAGAAAATATTTCTAATATTTGATTATGATAAGAATGGGGGGTCAGGAATAATGAGAAATCCTAAAGTTCTTAAAAAACTAAATAAAGCGGGGAATATCAAATAAGCACTCGAAGCTGCTTATTATACTTAAAACTAATAAAGGGTTAATAGTACTTGTATTTGAAAACTCTTGGAAGTAAAAGTCCCAATGGACATTGGTGAGGGGTGTATGTGTTCAGGCATTATAACAGGTTGAGGAGGTTGAGGTGTGAGTTCGAGTCCTGCGTACCCACAACATTCCCCTTTTCACTTTTTTATTTTTTTGATAAATTTGAAAACTGCAAAGTTATAAAAACTTACGAATAATATAACATACTTTAATGAACCAACAATTTTTCTAATAGCGAAATTTAAGCTGAAAATGCCTTCTAATACAGGGACATATATGCTTAGTATAAGCTTTTGTTATATTTTGATAAGCTAATAAAAACGGGGATAAGCTAAAGCTAGTTATACTATAAGCCATAAATATACTTTAAAACTAACCTAATAAGCACAATTAGCTAGAAATGAACAAAAATCACAAGCCATAATGAAAAAATCACTAATAAGCACTTATTAATAAACTGCATACCATTACCAGACTGTATATCTATTTTTGAGCTTATTTTTTAGATGAAAATAGAACATTATGGGAAAAATTCAGATTTACCACATTTAAAGCTCAGCTTGTTAGCTTTTCTAAACATACATACCAGTAAGCATTTTGATATCCAATAAGATAATGAAAAATCAAAATGAAAATGCTACTATGCTATTTTGAATTTTTTTTGGTTTTTCTATGAAAAGTCTCAAAATAGAAGCTAGAACCTAACCTGAATAAGCTATGAAATACTAAATATGAACCTAATATGCTAGTCTAAGACATATACCTTAAACAATTAACCTTATGGCAATATGCTAAAATATCATAATTATAGCACTTTGATATAATGTTTACCTATAAAAGTCCAATTAAGGAATCTTTGAGATTATTTTTCTATAAGCTAAAGGATCCATCTTATCGGTATTTGGGCTTATACTAATTTAAAGTTTGACTATTAGCTACCTTAAATCTTTTCTTAAAAAAAAGTATTTTGAACACCCCCAAATGATTAATCGTGAAAAGCTTAATGAATAAAGCTGCCTATGCAATTTTTACCTATCTTTTTTGTTTTTTGAATGAATGATCAAAATGATAATTTTAATGCTCAAAATCAGATGACTCTAATGAATTTTTATAAGCATATTCTTTTGTTGAAATAGATCAATATTAACTAAAAAATCTACGATGAATAAAATTTGGAATTCTAAAAAATATTGTTACCTGCCTGGATTTTGAAAGCATTGTTTTTCGGTTTGTTTCTATTTTCTCTAATTGTTTGCAGTGTTGACACGCAAGATCTATCAAACTCTTTTAACCTTTAAAGGTCGAGGCTCTTGGTTCTCTTGTTTCTACTCTCTTAAAACTCCACAAATACAAACGCAAAGGTAATGCATGAAAATTTCTAAACTTTGTCTTTTGATTATAATGATTATTATGGGTTAATTAACTTGGACTAACCTTTTGCATAACTAGTAATCTATCTATCTATTTTTTACAAAATTGATTTAAGCTTATCTATAAACTGATTTATATATCCTATCTTTTAATCCTTGTTTTTAGATTTAAATTCACATTTATAAAAGGTAAATTAAGGCCATAGAGTCTAACTCTCTCAGTTAGTAATGCTTTGCACAACATCCCCCTTTAAGGTCGTAAAAATTCATAATCTGCTTATAAAATAGAGATTTAAGGAATTATACATATCACCAGAGTATCAATTAAGCTATTTCAAAACTAATAAGCAGATTTGAACAATCTAATTAGCCAGACAATTAGCTATAAGCTAATGATACTTATTTTTGGTTTAATTAGAATACACTATCAGATTAAAGTACAGCAATAAGCAATAATTAAGATGAAATGGCAATTTGTATGCTACAAAATGTAAAGAGATGATTTATAACTGACTTTGCCACAAAAACAAGGGATAATAAATGCTACTTTGAGGCTAGCAACAAGATCCTCCAGCTAATCAAATGATTAGCTGTGTGAGGTCCTGGAAGCCCACTTCCTTATTGGTTCCCTTCCTTTTAAGCTGTGGTAAATTTGGGGAGGATTTGTGTCTTATTAAACTTAGTTAAGCTTTTGTGAGCTTAACTAAGTGTAAACTATCTTATGAGAAACTTAAGCTTAACTAAGTGTAAACTATCTTAAGAGAAACTTATAAATTACATTAGGACATAAGAATTGATAAATAAAAGATCACTGAATTTTAATACAATAGTTATAAGAGAAAAACTAAATTTTTTAAGACTTAAAGTTGGCTTTTTTACATTACTTAAAAACGTGCATTACAGTGGACTTTTAAAAGAACAAAGCTGAACATTACAAGCTATAATCTAAATTAAGCTACTCCTAAAAATTAAGCTAGATGATAATGTGAGTGAAGGAGGCCTTGTATTTATAGGAGCTGAGGTAAGGATCTAGACCTCTACACATGTTCCTCTTGAACTCTAATCTTGACCTTTCAATCAACTTCCAATAAATCTGGCATGCCCCTTCTTATGCCATTGGATCTGAAAATTGCAAAGCTCAACAGATTGCCGTATGACATATCTTGTGTAGAGGTCTTGTGCTTTCTATTTTCACTCTAAGTTCTAGTGTCAATTTCCTCACCTTTTGTGTGTTTGTTTTTAGCCCCGCGTGTCATTCTTGTTGTCAGCTTGACCAATCACAACCCTTTTGGTGACGTTTTGTTTTGCAAAGATAGTGGCCTTTGGTATATGCATTTGTGAGATAAGTGAAAGGTGTGGGGTTAATTTGGATTCACATGGTTATTTGATGTTGATTAATTGGGGGAGTCGAGGTGAACAGTGTATTACTCCTTGCGCCTTTTTACCCGTTTATAATGTTTGTTTTGAATTTGAAGGGTTTAAATAAGGAATGACCTGGCTTGGGTTAAAAGGGTTTGGGCCATGTTTTTTATTAATGAGTTGGGCGGGTTGAAAGGATTATTGTAAAAAGTGTATTTAATTACAGGGACAATCGAAAGTTAGTTATGTCAGCTAACGAAGTGTTAGGGTTTTTGAGGCATCTTTTGGGTGAAATTGGTGTGTACATTTTGGATTAATTGTATGGCATTTGTTTTGATGGGTTTTTTGTCTTTTGTGAGTTGACCAAGGGTTGACCTTTGTTGACTTTTGCTAGAAATTCCTGGCTCTTGTGTACTCTATCCGTTCCCGTGTTTGTGTTAGTCCGGTTTTAACCGTTTTCTTATGATTTTTGTACTATAAGTACATACTCATCACTAATGCAAATCAAGGTTTTTTACGCAAGGCATAATTTGCATAATTTTGTTCATTTTAGGGCCATTTTTAGTGTAAAAAGGATAGTGATTTCTCACATATCAAAATTCCCTAAACTAAGTGATTGTCGTGTCCTCACCATTTTTATATGCTTAAAAAAACCAAATACTCTAATATACGTTACCTCAAACTAATCCTTTGAAAAGTTGCAAAGTCTTTTGTGTGGAAGAGTTTAAGAAATCACAAGCATTTAAAACACCCATTTACATATTTTTTAAAATTCTTTTTCCATTTTTTTGATTTTTCTAATTTACAAACTTAAAACTTAATTCATTGTGTGTCATAATGGTATTGCTTTCTTTATTCATTGAAAACTTTTAGGAATCCGGATCAAAAAAGCACAAATATGTGTCCATATGATAAATTCATCGTACCCGGCTTTCACCCTTCAAGCAAAGCTTAAAAACAAAGAATCATTGCAAAATACAATTATGATGCTAACCACTACTTATAAAAATAATGTTGCTGACTTAATTTTCCTCCCTTATTCATGTTATTTCACTCTAAGGATTTATTATTTATTATTGGTTGGACAAATATAATTTATGTCCATTATTAATAAAGTAAACCCGGTTTTAGACCTTTAATAGCTTGTAATTCATTTCCTAACAGAGGACGATGTGGGAGATTTAGGTTCACATTAAGGTTCTAATTGCGCTGTTTGTGGGATTATCCTTTTTATTTCATCTGATAAGCAACTCAACTACGAGTCCAGAGACGGAGGCTTTTTATTTAGATAATCCGGATGCTCGAATTTTGGCGTTATTTTTTAGCTATTGACAACATTATGTTTAAAACCTCGGTCTTTAGAAGGCTGCAACATTTTTTTTCGGTTGTGAGACCGGCAAGATGCAACAAACTTTTATCAGTCTCAGATTATTATTACTATGTGCCTTATTTAGAAGACTACCACATCGGTTGTGAGCCGGCAAGAGGTAGTAAACTTTTATCAGCCCACAGTTTTTATTATTATTATTACCTCCACCCTTATATTAAAACGTCCTGGTTCACATCGGTATGCAAGCCGTAATGTTCACAAAAGTCTTATTTTGGCTTCGGTTTATTTATTAAATTATTAATTTTAATAGGCCAAATTTTCAAGTCCTGTGTTCTTTTAACAACTGAAATTATCGGTATGCGAGCGACCATGGTCCAGGAGTCTATTTCCAAACAGACACTGACTAAACCTTGATATGTACCTTACTTTTCACAGAAGGAAACTCTATGAAGTCGATCTTAATCTTAGAATTTCAAAATCAAAGAAACTTTATTTATTTAACAATTATATACGTTTATTTAAGTGATGGGAGTCAAATAAATCCACAATTCAACCTTTCTGAGCCTTAAAGTATCCATATATTTCTTGGTTTAGTTCATTACTATACTCTTCTATATCATTCTTGTTCTTCTCAATTTTTATATTTTCTAATAAAGAAAATCGTGAATTCTTAGACTAAAGCGAATTAAGATCGGCACTTTATCTGGCAACAATCTCAACTCTAATAAAAGCGAACTTTGCATATTTTAAATCAATTATGGGACTTGCAAAGTCTTGTCTTTTGTAAGACTAGACTTGCTGCTTTATAGCTCCTTTTTGTATAAAAGTTTAGCATAAATAATCTTATTTAAAGTTAAGGAGAAATCTAAGATTTAAACGGGCGGGTCAAATTTATTTTCGTTCTCACCAAACCGTAAAGGCTCCCCCCTAACCACCATTTTTCGTGTCAACTTTTTGTTTATTTGTAAATTATATTTTTATATATATATATATATATATATTTATATATACTATATAATATATATTTATATACTTTCTATTTATAATATATATATATATGTGAACATTAAATAGATATTATGTACTTAAAATTTAAATTTTTGTGGAAAATCTGGGTAGTGGAACAATCGGGCAAAAGTAGGTTAGAATCTTATCGAGGATATTACTACTACCATACTCTAAAAATAACATTGTCACGTAATGTTTCCATAGTACCTATGGCTTATAAACCCCATTACTAGAATCAAAAGGGTAGAATGCATATCCTACGAGCATCGGTGATAGTATACATAAATCTTAAAGAACGTTTATAAAAGTATGCTAAATGATATATGTTAGTCGGATTTAACTAATCTAACGGTTATCCGATTTTCCCCAAACTTATGGCAGCAAAGGCTAGGATGCTCGTGTGGACCAGGGAACAACATACAAACGATAAATCGGAGAGGTCACTTCAATATTTTGGGGTCCATCCTTCAAACATTTACAAGCCACAAACATACAAGAATCGGATGCAGTACTACGCCTCCTCACATCACTCAATAGAAATAGAACTGAAGATAGAGGAAATAAAGCATGGGGTGCCTACAATGTGAGCCTTTTGGTTTTTGGTAACACTTGTAAATTAGCTTGACTCGGATTCCCTGAATTTCTTTCTCCTTGGAGATGAATCAGGTCAGGAGAACTATTACTTCCATTGAACATTTATCTGCCACAGGCTGCTTGAGAAGAAAAAGTGAAAAGCGTGGATGCCGGGCGTCAAAAATGGGTTGTATTTCACTCCCTCGAAGGAGAAAGAAAAGTTCACATGATGAGTTAAAAAATGTATTTGGACAACTCTCAATTGTGAAGAGAAGTTAAATGGTGGTACTATAGATGTTATCATACTATCATGATGGTGAATATAAGTGTTTTCTCGTAAATCCAGGGATCAAAAGTTTTAAAATTATTTTTCAATTAGTATCAAATTCGGATTCATCCTATAAAGGCTATGTGGTTAATGATCGAATAACCCTCGGATAAGAGGATTATGGGTGGTGTTCATCAATAGCTCAATTTACAAGATATATTAGTCTCCATGCGAGTCACATAATATTCCTTCCTCATATTTAAGTAGGAACTTAGATGCTCAAAAAAAGCATCGATATCATTCATTTTCGCATCCTGGGTCGAAAACCACTCATCTTATCGAAAAAAAGTGTGTGAAGTAAAATGGATCATCATCGGTTGAATTTTTGTCATCCTTCTAAGGTCGTAATCATCTTCTCTCGATTTTTGGCGGTATTAAATTATTCTGGAAGGGGATTATATCGATCTCTTCCCTATGAGAGTCACTATCCTGATCGGGTATGGAAATTTGAGTAAGAGACTCGATGTTCGTATTTAGACTAGCGTGAAAATTTTCCGACGGCTGGGAAGATAAATTACCGACATAGAGCACACAAAATCATATTAAATTTATTCCTCGTGCTACTCTAGCAATTCCCTGAAGGGATTGTGATGATTTCTTACGGCGATCTAATGGTGGAGAGGATCATTTCTAGGAGAGAAAATTGTCAAAGTATCATTGAATTAAGAGGTGATTATAAGGAAGATATAGATTTGGCATGAAAAATTGTTCTTTCTTCTGGATTATATTTGAGGAATTCATTATGATTTGGATTAAAACTCACTAGAATGATTTACTCATCCAAGTATTCAAATAGTAGGGTTCGAATAAAGTCTTTAAACTCATTTCGTGAGTAAAGCTCATCATGTACTTGACTCGTCATTCTAGAAGGAGAATTGTCAAAAAGTAGTTAGAAAACAGTCGGAAAAAATTATTTGTTTGAGAATGGGCAATTTACACTCACATTCATTCCGGTGGAGGTAAGCAAACTAGAGAAGGTTCGTTGGTAAACCTTTCGGGATTAGGATCAAACAGTAATCCTAGGTGAAAATTTTATTGATGGATCATGGTTAAAGCTAATAATTCAATTTCTCTAAGTTCGGCTTCAACATCAAACATCCTTATTTCCGGGTGCGAAATGGTCAAGAAAAGCAAGTTTATATCGGCTGAATCCTCAGGAAGGAGAATTGCTAGTCTCAAAAGATGTGAAACTAGGACGAGAGTCAAAAAACGGAGTGGTACTGCCACTTGAAAAATGATTTGATTTCTTCAATCTTGAAACTTCTCCAACACTATCCTCGCATGAAACATCAATGAAATTAATCATTTTAATCGACTCGTTTGCATGCTTTTGGGTGCTTATTGACATGATAATTTAAAATCGTTAATCCCCGTCCTCTTTAAAAATTAGCTCTTACCTTCATTCAACATCTATTAAAGCACGGCTGGTCCTCAAAAAAGGATCTCCCAGTATGAGAGGTACTCGAGTATCGGCTTCCAAAATCAACAACCATTTAAATCGGTAGGAAAGTGAAAACTCCTAACTTTGACAAAAACATCTTCGGCGACTCCTTTAGGACGAGTAATGGATCGATCCACTAGTTCTAAAGTCATTCGCATTGGTGTAAGTTCGGGTAAGGAAAGCCTTTTCCAAATGGAAAGGGGCATAAGATTTATGCTCGCGCCAAGATCGGCCAAGGCGTGACATACATCCATTCTCAGGAAATTACATAGAATAAGAAATTTGCCGAGATCTCCAAGCTTTTCGGGAGGCTTAATTGAGAAGCATTGCCGAGCAATTTCTCTTTTTGTATTGTTGTTTTTTATTTTTTTTTTTTTTATTTCTTTTCTTTCTTTTTCTTTTCTGTATTTTACTTTTTTTAGTTCACACGGTATCTTAGCTAACCAAGCAAATTTTCCTTATTCATGAGCAAATGCCAAATCGTAGGAGCCAAATCTTGGGATTTAAAGTAAAAGCATCCGCCGAAACTATGTCGAAGCGCATAATCTTGAAAGATTTGGAAGATCTTTATGCATTTTGAGTAGAAGCTTAGTACGGTATTTTTTGGATCATTACGTCGTGAAGGATATGGAATATCCGGCTTAGGTAAAGTCTTCGAAACATCAGGTTCTGGAATCAGAATGGGAGTAACCGGAGGTGGGATTGTGAGCGATACTTCTTTGGGAAATTTGTTTTGCTATTTATCCGTTGTACCTCCTCGGTTTCTACGTCTCAACTCCTTTTTAGGAGATAGGGATTTGTAGGAATCGAGGGGTCAATCGTAAGCAACTCCACTTCGAAGTCGGTGAATGGGATTTCATCTCACCCTTCAGGTTTGGAATGGTATTACTCGGAAGAGTACTTAAAGTTGAGGCTTGGTTTTGAAAGAATCTCACTTAACAGATTTCTGCAGTTAGTTTGGAATACATTTTCGTTGATTCTCATGACGGCTTGTTGTAGTCTTCATCGTGTTTTGAATTTCTTTCTTAAAGTCTCAGCATTTTTAAACGAGTTGATTGGATTTTGCTTGTTTCTTTCCATTTGTTCATTAGTCTCTTTGTAACTTGAAAAACTCAATTTGAAAACTCTTGTTGAACTTTGATTATTAGGAATACTTGAAAATCGTTGGTTTTTAAAATCTTTGATTTTGAAAATTTGAGAAGCTGAATTGTGTTTGCAACTTGAAAAACCTTGATTTCCATTAAAAATTATTTCACCCGAGTTAAATAATTATTCCCTTGTCCTTGATTTTGTATTATACCTATTTTGACCAATTGTTTTTGCACTGGAGCAAAAACCGGGTGGTGCCTTTTGGTTATAACTCGGTTTGGAGGGTTAACTTGATTGTAAGAACTCGTTGCCGCACAAACACTAGATTGATTGTTATCGGTATTAGGACAATTGTACCAAGCATGAGGCCCACTACAAGTAATGCCATATATTTTATCCCATCATACCGCTTTTATCAACGGAGCAGGAGTGACAACTTTTTTAGAAATCAATTTCAAACTAAGGTAGAAAGTTTGTTTCGCAAGCTTATCATTATCTCTTAATCGTTTTAGTTAACACTTTCCCTAGTGTCGTATTCGATTCATTGAAACATTTGATTTATTACGTGAATAACGAACTTTTGATTTATTCTCAATTATGTTCAAAGCTTCTCTAGTCGTCTTACTTAAAAGATTTCCACCCGCGCGGGCATTTAAGGAGTCTTGCTCGTTCTGTTTAAAAACCGTTTATAGAGAAGGTGGATCAAACTGGAGTTAAACTCCATAATCCATGGGTGAGGACAAGCTCTATGCATTTCCTTAAAATCGTTCTTCACAGCGCTTAACTAAAGTTTACTTGAATTTTGTGTATAAAACGAGATTTATTTCATTCTTGTTAAGTGGAGTGGTTTTCAAAGGAGGGAAAATTTGTTTTCAAAAATTTGGTTTACGAGTTCTCCATTAGTTAATATTCTAGAATTAGGTGGTGTATTTGTATTTGTACAATCTTTTGCGGCCCCCCGAGCGATATGGAAAACATCATTAGCTTAATAACATCGTTCGGCAAATCTCTAAATCGTAAAGTCATGTAATCCTTTTTGAAACTATTAATATGGAGCGTGGGGATTTTCCATCTCATATACCGTTGTAACGGGTTTGCTTGAACACATTCTGTAACAAATTTGTCTTAATCTCAAAATGATACGCTTTAATCTTCGTAAAACTAGATAGGTCTCCTATTCCCTTCCGTGGGTGAACGGGTAGACGCTAGTTCCATTGTACGTTCCTCGCCATGGATGAATCTTCAACGATCGTACGAAGCTCTGGGTTCTGATCTACGTTTGGAGCAACGTCCTCTATTTCGACGTCTAAGAATGGTTTTCGTTTGTATTATTGAGGAATAGAAATTAGAATTTCTAGTGCGCATGCCTAAGCTTACTTAAAATGATAAAAGAAATGAGAAAAGAAAATATTTTTGTTTACCGAATAATCAACAAACTTAGGGTAACTCCCTTAAGTAAAATTTGCAAGCGAGGGACGTAGTGGGAGCGAATCTCCTTAAAAACGTTTGTCCCTTCGGGTCGTAGTTCCGTGGAACAATACCCTAACTAATAGCTTATTTCACTAAATGAGGTGAGCCTTTTTCGTAAGTGACAACAAGGCGGTAAATTTTTTGAATCTTAAAATTAGGGAACTTATGATGGAATATTCATAAATTTTTAGTTTAAGAAGAATTAATATTGATGTGGTGTTGTAGTAATTTAGATTACAAATATAAAAATCAAAAAATCGAAAGACAAATATTTTTGTCTTTTTGTATTATTTAACATTCTAACTTAGTACTAAAAAGAAAAGAAAATATATTTATTTTAATTTTTTTTTTTACTTTTTATATTTTATAATTTTTTTTGTATTTTTGATTTTTTTTTAAAAGCATAACTTTCGAAGACGAAAGGTTCTTCAAATCACGATCGACAAATGCAAACGAAGGAATCTTAATCACAAATCCCCGGCAACGGCGCCAAAAACTTGATGTATGTAAAGTTATATACGTAAGTGATTACCGGGTCGTTTTTCCCAAAGACTTATGAATTGAAAACCTCGTTTGTTATTTGTAGAATGACTTGAATTGGTTAATAAAAGAAAATAGAAGTGTAAAATATTTTTGTATTTTTTTTATATTTAAAAATATTCACAAACGGAAAATAACTTCACGACGAAGGTTCTTCAAAACACTAATCATCGAACGAAACTCGAAATTCGTTACACACTTCCCCGGTAACGGCGCCAAAAATTTATCACGCCCGAACACACTCTATATAATATAATATATAAGTATATAAGGATTAGACAATTATAGTATAGTAAGTATTTTCCGTCGGATTTAAGAAATAAACTTTTAACCAAAGTTGTCTAAAAAACATCCCTGGTCGTTTTCCCTCGACGAAGCATGAATTGAAAATCGGTTAAGTCTGTGATCGCGCGTTTTGAATGGTTTTATGATTTTTTAAAGTTTTTAACAAAATTAATTCACGAAAATTATAAAACTTTAAGCTAAAAATCCTAGAAAATTTCTAAAAGTAGCTAATGATAAGCAGAATGCAGAAAAAATATCAAATCCTAAAGAGCTAAACTAAATAAGCCGGGAAAAATCAAATAAGCACTCGAAGTGCTTATTATACTTAAAACTCAAAAAAGGGTTAAAAGAATTGTATTTGAAAACTTGGACGTAAAAGTCCCAATGGCACATTGGTGAGGGGTGTGTGTGTTGAGGCTTATAAAGGTTGAGGAGGGTTGAGGTTGTGAGTTCGAGTCCTGCTTACCCACAACTTCCCCTTTTCCCTTTTTTATTTTTTTGCAAAAACTTTGAAAAGCAAAGTTATAAAACTTAGAAAATCTAACAACTTTAATGAAAACAATTTTTCTTAAAATCGAAATTTAAGCTGAAAATAGCTTCAAAAACAGACATAAAGCTTAGTTAAGCTTTTGTTAAAACTTGATAAGCTAAAAACGGGGATAAGCTAAAGCTAGAACTACATAAGCCATAACTAACTTAAAACTAACCTAATAAGCTACACTAAGCTAGAAATGAACAAAAAACACAAGCCATAACTGAAAATCACTAATAAGCACTTATTACTAAACTGCATACCAAACAGACTGTATATCTATTTTTGAGCTTATTTTTTAGCATGAAAATAGAACCTTATGGAAAATTAGCTTATACCACCTTAAAGCTCAGCTTGTAAGCTAATCTAAACAACAAACCATAAGCATTTTGAAATCCAATTAAGCTAAGAAAAAGCACAATGAAAAAGCTACTTATGCTATTTTTGATATTTTTGGTTTTTCTATGAAAAGCTAAAATAAGCTAGAACCTAACCTAACCTAAATAAGCTATGAACTACTAAATAAGAACCTAATAAGCTAGTTAAGACAAAAACTAAACAAAAACTTATGGCAATAAGCTAAAAATCACAAATAAGCACTTTGATATAACTGTTTACCAAACAGCCCCTTAAGGTAACTTTGAGCTTATTTTTCAATAAGCTAAAGGATCCTTATGGAATTTTGGCTTATACTACTTTAAAGTTTGACTAATAAGTTACCTAAATCTATTCTTAAAAAGTATTTTGAAACTCAAATGATTAATGAGAAAGCTTAATGAAAAAGCTGCCTATGCAATTTTACCTATCTTTTTTTGTTTTTGAATGAAAAGACAAAAAGCTAATTTTAAGCTCAAAAACAGATGACTTAATGAATTTTTAAAAGCAAACTAAGTTGAAATAGATCTACTATTACCTAAAATCTACTTATGAATAAAATTTGGAATTCTAAAAACTATTTTTACCTGCTGATTTTTAAGCTAGAAATTGGCTATTTATCTATTTTCTCTACTGATGCAGTTTGCACACAAAGAATCAAACTCTTAAAACCTATAAGTACAGGCTCAAGAAACTTGTTACTACACTCTTAAAACTCCAAAACAAAGGCAAAGTAAGCATTGAAAATTTCTAAAACAGTCTTAAGCTTAAAATGCATATTAAGGATAACTAGGACTAACAGATTCAAACTATCAACTAGCAATCTTAAAAACAACTTGATATAAGCTAACAAAAACACCTTAAATCTAATCTTATAAACCTAGATTTTAGATTTAAATTCAAATTAAAGGACCAAAAGGCCAATAGCAGTACTAACTCTCAGTTAGTACTGCTATGCCAAACATCCCTTTAAAGTATAAAAATCCATACTCAGCTTATAAATTTGAAATTTAAAGAACAAAATGAAATTACCATATATCATTAAGCTATAATAAAATCTAATAAGCAAGATTTGAATAAACTAATAAGCCAGAACAATAATGCATAAGAGCTAATGCTACTTATTTTTGGATTTTTTACAGTTTTAAGACAAATGACAAGCAAATTAAGTTCTAGGCAAACAATTACACATAATAAGCATCTAATATCTATAATAAGCATTAATTAGCTACGCTAAACAGATATAAGTAAGCAATAATAAGCTGAAATGTAATTTTAAGCTACAAAATGTAAAGAGTTGACTTACAATTGCCTTTGCACAAAACAAGGCTTATAAATGCTCTTTTGAGCTATCAACAAGCTCTAGCTTATCAAATGATAAGCTAGTGTGGTCCTGGAAGCCCATCCCTTATTGGCTTCCCTTTCATTTTAAGATGTGATAAATTTGGGGAGGATTTGTGTCTTATTAAGCTTAGTTAAGCTTTTGTGAGCTTAACTTAAGTGTAAACTAACTTATGTAGAATCTTATAATCAAATTAGACATAAGTTGCTAAAATAAAAAGTAATCATGAATTAACAAGTTATAAGAGAAAAACTGAATTTTATTAAGACTTAAAGCTGATTACATTACTTAAAAAGATGATTACATTGACTATAAAGACAAAGTTGAACAATACAATCTATAATCCAAATTAAGCTACTCCTGAAGCAATTTAATCTAGATGATAATGTGCAGTAAAGAGGCCGTGTATTTATAAGGAGTCTAGGGGAAGGATCTAGACCTTGCACAATGTCCGCCTTGAACTCAATCTTGACCTTATCAATCACTACCATCATAGGATGCCACCTGACTAACCTTACGGAATTTTTTTTCAAAAATTGAAGCACACTGACTTACCATCGTGGCATCCTTGTATCAGAGGCCTTTTTGCTTCTTTAACCTAAGTTTAAGTGTAATTTTCCCATCTTTTGGAGTGTTAAGTTTTTAAGCCACCATGTACTCATCCTTGTTGTCAGCTTGACCAATCACAACCCTTTTGGTGACATTTTTTTTTGTTTTGCTAAGCTTGTGCTTGGTACTAAGCCTCTTCGTGAATACTGAAAGGAGTGGGTTAATTAGATTTCACATGGGTAATTTTGATGATGATTAATTGGGGGAGACGGTGAACAGTGTTTTACTCCTTCGCGCCTTTTTACCCGTTTATAACGTTTGTTTGACTGAGGGTTTAAAAAGGAATTGTAACCTGTCGTCGGGTAAACGGATATGGGCCATGGGTTTATAATTAAATAGTGGGAGGGCCCGGTGAAAGGTTAATGAAAAAAGTGTTTATAATTAAAGGGACAATGACCTATAGTTTATTACTAACGTTGTTAGGGTTTTTTGGGACATTGGTGAAATTGTGTTGACATTAAGGACATAATTTGCATTTTGAATGTCTTTTGTCTATTTGTCAAGTTGACCAACTGAGTTGACCTTTGTTAGACTTTTGTTTGCTAGAAATTTTACTGTCTCTTGTGTACGTATAAACCGTTCCCGTGTTTGTGTTAGTCCGGTTTTGACCGTTTTCTTGTGATTTTTGCATTATCCGTACCTACACATCACAAATGACAAAACAAGCAATATACAAGCATAATTTGCATAATTTGCATAATTTGTTCTTTTTAGGGCCATTTTTGGTATAAAAAAGATATGTGATTTCTCACATATCACACACCTAACCCACCTTTGGATAAGGAGGATTCCAATTTCAATGATATCTTGGATGACTTGTTCAGAATAGGAGCATATAACATAAGAAATTTGGAACATGAATTTCCAAACAGGTGTGATGATGAAACAGTGGATATCACTGATTATGAGGATAATGACCATGAGGACAGTGAACTTCCCGACCTTCCTACTTTCTTTGCTACTGATAAATTTGCTAGTGTTTATAAACATGTTGAATAAAATATTAGCATTGTAGAGGAAAAAGAGGAAGCTCATATGGAGGACATGGATGAAGACCAAGACATTGATCATTCAGGTACTAAAGACGTGTCACAATGGAGTCTTGCTAAAGACCCTTTCTTAGCTTACATGGAATTCAATGATCAGCCCAATGTCATGCTACAATCACTATCTCATATTTCTAAAGAGGTAAAGAGGGAATTTAAAATTCCCCACAAGTATAAATTTTTAACCTCAAACGATCCTCC
>BQNB010130600.1:0-18916 GCA_026074375.1 Tanacetum coccineum
AAATACATAGTGTTACTAGCGTCAACATTCCAATCTTTAAGAATTATGTATATTTTTAAGTTTTAGATTTTTTATGTATATGTTTATGTACATATGAATCTTGTGCATGTGATCATTGGTGGTTGTGGCAGCAGCAGCTGAGGTACGTGCAGCTGAGGAGAAAAAGGAAGATAAAGAGGAGAGTGACGACGACATGATTCTCGCTCATTGATTAGAAATTATGTTATGATTCAACTTTCTCGTCTACTGTAAGAAGTGTTGAAGTGTCATTCAACTTTCTCGTCTACTGATATGATAAATGCTTTCGAATTTGCAGTGAAGATGTTGTTGTTCCTGTTACGTAGTTGCTCGTGTTCGCTCTTAGCTTATCTTGTTTCTTTTGTATTTGGTTTTTAGTACATTGTATTGTTCTTGATAAGAACTGTTACTGATATGGTAATAGCTCACAAGGTTCCCTGCATGTCAACTTATCTATTCGATATTTCTTTCTATATTATTCATCGAAGAGTGTGATCTATTTAAAATCCGCCTAACTTGTAGACAAATGCACATAATCAGTAGCAATTTATTGCAATAATTAAACCCAACAACTATATGTTATAATTAACAAGGCTTTGATAGAAATTCAAATACCAACATCGTACTATAATTAAACACTTAAAATACTTTACAAATTCAAACAAAGTTCATGGCTTGTTGAAACAATTTCAACTTATTTTATAATAACTTAAAATTCAAACTTATTTTGAAAAAAAAACCCAACCTCCTCCTTAAGACCCATCTAGACCCAAACCCATCTAGACCTAAACCCATCTAGACCCAAACTCATATAGACTCAAACCCATCTAGACCCAAACCCATCTAGACCCATTGGTATGTGCTTAATTACACATACCTTTTTCCATTAAAAACGGACTTAAATGACCAAAAACAGACAAAAACTGCCAAATATATGTTTGTTTTGCATTTGTATTGTGCAGGGAACGGATATTCAGAAAAGGACGAAAAACAAAGCCAGAAACGACAAAACTGAGCACGAAATGGAAAAGTGTGAGAAGACAAAGTAAAATCAAAGCCAAAGAGTCAATCAAGCCAAAAAGTCAACAGAAAAGTCAAATAGTCAAAGTCAAAGTCAACCCCGACAGAGTCAAAGTCAGCTCCGAGAAACTGAAGCAGAAAATACAACTTGAGGGACCAAAAATGCCAAATCCCTAAGTGTATTACAAGAAGAAAAAGACTACAAGGGTGGAATTTGCAATTAATTCAAAATACAAGTAGAGGGGCATTCCTGCCAACCCCCTAACCTTGTATTATTCAAGGACTACATTTGCAATAACACATATATCTCTGAGGGACTGAAGTTGACAAACCCCCAAAGTTTCAACACTACAAGGACGTGTGATGCAACTACACATATATGGTTGAGGGACCATTTTTTCCCCATCTCCAAACCTTCACCCTGTCACCCCAAACCTGTTTATAACAGGTTTTCCCGCCAAAAACCTTACCCAAAACCCAAAGCCACTCACGGGTTAATCACCCCTCCTTTTACCCTTCACCCCAATTACCCTGGATAAACCCCACCCTCTACCTCCACTAAACCCATTGCCAAGTTGGCAATCCCACAACTACCAAGGACTAAACCCACGGCTGTGATGAAGTTTAAAGAATCACAATGGGCATTTTGATGGCTAGGATTGCATCTTTGAGTTCCACTCTCACCAAACTAGCACAAATGTGCCTTTTTACCTCAGTAAAGAAGCACAACTCCAAGGATTGAAGTTTTTGGTTTTCGGGTATAAATACCCCCAATGGATGCCATCAAAGAGATGTTATTATTTTTTTTAGCTTTTTATCTTTTAATTGTAATTTAAATTCAGTCTTTTAAATTTCAGCATTGTACTTCACTTTTTAAAAGTTTAATGAAAGTTTGAAGTTCTTTAAAATCTTGTTTTTGCACTCTTAATTCAGTTATTAATTGTGGAAATTGATTTTTTTTAGCTTCTAATCTCATCTAAGCAGAAAGATTGGAATAACCTAAGCTAATTAATAGCTTATTGGTTATTTCAAACCAAAGTCAAGAGTTTGACTTGAAAAGTCAAAATAAGCCAAGAAGAATTGGAGCACTATGTATATTGGATGGCAGTGGTTTAGAGTCCCAATGGGAATCGGGAGGGGCAGGGGGAGAGTTCTATAGGAATTGAATTAGCTTAGGTGTGAAAGCTTAATCCATCAGCCATAAGCTTGGAGCTTTGTAAGCTTATTTTCCCATTTTCTTTATTTTGTTACTGTGAAGCATTAGCTTTATTATTGTCTTAATTTCATTTAAATATACAAAGAATGCCTTTCTTGTTTGTTTTAGTAATCTTAGTACGTTAAATTCAAGTTTTTAGTGTAATTGGAATTTATAGCTTAAATAGTGCTTATTTGATCTCAGCTTATTTCAAATGCTTATTAGGGTTCAATTTCTGCTTAGCTTAACTCATTTTACTTAGTTAGCAATCTGTTTTTGGAAAGTGACCCTTAAAACCCTCTAGATCAGTTTTAAAAAAGAAGAAAGAAAATATAAAGGGGTGTTTGGGATAAGCCCCAAAATGGGTCAATTTGGGTATAAATCCCTTTAGGTCAACCTGGACAGCTTACATTCCCATTTTAAGGTAGTAAAAGTTAATTGTTTCAAGTCTTACAAGATTTAAATTTGTTTTTAAGGTGTTTATAAAATACCCTTTGAACCTATGGTAACACGGTTCACTCAAAGGGCTTAATCTGTTAAGCTTATTGAAGTAGGTTTTAGAGTTTGGTTTTGTGTTTAAAATGGTGTCAAAGTAGAGTAGTTAAAGAATGATTTGTGTTTGCTAAGTGTATTCAAAAAAACCTGTCAACTCTTAGGAGTAAAATCTCATAAGTATTTAATTAGCCTTTTTGATTCCTTATTTTCAGCCTTTAACCCATGATATTAGCTTATGAATTTTTGAGCACAAGCTCATTAGGAGCTTGTCTCTATCTGTTTTAGCTTTATCTTGCATTTTGAGCTTATCTTGCAGCTTATTCTTGGTATGTTTTTTTTCACCCTTTTTTGTAAATAGCTCCCCTGGTGCAAAACCCTCTCTTTAAGCCCACTTTTACCAGCTTATTTGTGTAATTAAGCCCAACCTTTCTACATTTTTAGAGAGTTAATAAGCTTATTGATAAGCCCTAAGAAGCTCAGCCCCTCATTTCCACTTCAATTGGCTTACTTTGAGCCATAAAGAGGCTGTTTGGCCATTCTAGGGTGTATAAAAAGCCAAAAGGCTTATCTGCTTATTTGGGCTTACTTGTTGTTCTTTTTTTTAGTGCTTATTAGGTGCATTTAAGTTCCCTTGTTTGCTTATTTGTCTATTTCATTTGCGTATTTGTCCTTTTAGAAGCCAAGAAGAAAAAATCCTTTTGCACTTAAAGTCTAAATAAGTTTTTTGTCATAGCTTTTTCTAGTAGTTTTTTTAGCTTATTTTTACTTCAAAATACTTTCTTATCATTGATTTGTATAGGCTTTTGGTTAAGCTTTTAGGATATGTAAGTCAATAAGCCATAAGTTTTGTCTGGTGGCTTATTTTTAAGCCCAAAGTAGCCCCCTTTGTCTGTTTTTAGCTAAATTCCATGTCAGTAGCTTAATAAGCTCTTTCAAGCTTTATTTTTCTTTCGTTTGCTTAATTCATCATGAATTTTCTTATTTGCTTAGTTTAGTTTCATTTTAGCTGACTTACATCTTTTGTAGCTTTTTCAAAATCCAAAAAAGAAAAAAAAAAGCCTTAAGCTTTCTTAAGCCATTCTGCCAACTTTAAGCCCGTTTTCCAGCTTATTTATAAGCTTTTGTAGAAACTTGTAGTTTTAAAAATTGCTTATTTATAAGCCCTTTTTCAGTTTATAAAAAAAAATTTGAAAAAAAAATAAATAAAAGTAACAATGCATCGCATGTTTCAAATACTTTCATATATATAAAGCTTGAGCTCGGGCTCTAGCTTGTTTCGAGCCTCAAATTTTGAGCTCGAACTCAGCTCGTGAAAATTTTCAAAAGCTCAAACTCGACTATTGAAACATGTGATGCCTTGTTACAACCTTTAGTCTTTACTGGAGTACTTCTTAATGTGCCAGCTATAGGGCCTTTTTTGAGTTCAATATTTGATGTTATTATGAATTGTTCCAGTAACCTATAGATATGTAGCAACCTAGTTATATAAAATGTTACCCCCTAAGCATTTTTTAGAGAGAATTGCAAAAATGGTCCTTGTGGTTTGGTCAAATTGCAGATTTGGTCTGTTGAATTTCGAAATTGCAAAAATAGTCCGTATTTTGAAGGTTTGGTTCCACTTTTGGTCCTTGGTCGAACTAAAATGATTAAAATACCCCTCTTAACGGACAGTTTTTGTAAAAGAATAGAGGGGTATTTTAGTCATTTTAGTTCGACCAAGGACCAAAAGTGAAACCAAACCTTCAAAATACGGACTATTTTTGCAATTTCGAAATTCGACAGTCCAAATCGGCAATTTGACCAAACCACAAGGACCATTTTTGTAATTTACTCCAAGAATCGTACATATCTTTTTCTAACATGGGTGGACGATTGTCAGAACCCGAAAGAATCGCTTTGTCAGCAAGAGTCGTCATTGAGAAAGTTGTATGTTAAAAGATTACTATTTGATTTAACGATGGTAGAAAGAAATTGTGTTTGATTAAGTTGTCTTTTAAGTGTTTTAATTCTTGAAACTACACGGGATTTTACTATTCTTGACAAAACCGGGAAAAACAAGTTAATGTTTCACGGGATTTTACAAGTCAAAGAAATAAACCGTATAATTTTGAAAATTGAGTAGTTCGATTTCAACCAAAATGAAGTTGTTCAGTTTATATTGAACCATAGTAGTTCGGTTTACACTGAACTTCAGTTGTTCGGTTTACACTGAAACTAAGTAGTTCTGTTGATACTACACTTCAGTTTTTCGGTTCTAACTAAACTTCAGTTGTTCGGTTGATACTACACTTTAGTTGTTCGGTTCCAACTAAACTTCAGTTGTTCGGTTGATACTACACTTCAGTTGTTCGGTTAACACTGAGACCCAGTAATTCGGTTGAAACTAAGACCAAGTAGTTCAGTAGATACTAAAAGTAGTAGTTCGGTTAAAACAAACACTCAGTAGTTCGGTTGACACAAGAACTCAGTAGTTCGATTGAAACTAGCTCGAAACTCAAACTATTAAAAACATAAAAAGACACTTTTTTTATGGTTGTTTTGCAAAAATTCTTGTACAACTAGTGTTACTAAGCCTATAGGGACACGAAAAATGTAAACTTTAAGGTTTTGAAGCCGAAAAATTTAAAATCAAGATATGTCCTTTTTAAAACTATTCGAACACAAAAATGACAAGAAAAGTGATGTTTTTCTTGATTCTAAGCTAATACACCTATATCCAAGGATACTAGATCAACTTTACCTATGTAAATGATCTTTTAGTGTATACAAGAGCTTCAAAACAAAGAAAAGATAAGAAAAAAGACGTACGGTTTGCAAGAAAAACAACACGAATCAACTAAACACAAAAACTAAACACACCACTCCATGGCTCTTGATACCAATTAATGACTATCCAATAACATACAAATGAGGGAAAGAGAGGTTGTTTGAATAAGAGAGTGGGTTGGATGAACTTAGAAAGAGAAAGTAAACATGAAGAGAAAATGAATTAGAATGTATGAAAACAAATGAATAACCAACCCCCTCTCCAAGGCATGGAGAGGGGTTTATATACTTACATTTGGCAGGCTAGGATGGGCTTATGGGCTTTGTCCAAGGGCTTTTTCCTAAGCTAACGATGTAAGTTTCCAAAAATAACTAAACGAGTTATCTACTAATAACAATGGAAGTGACTGACATTTTTGTGTTCTTAACAAGTTTCATATCATATGCTTGGCAAGGATACACATCTCCACCACTAGAGCTAAGGAGAAACAAGTCAAAAGGTAAATTGGGTTTTTATTATCAGGCTAATGGTTGATTATTCTAACAATCTTTCACCGATAGTACCACACCAACAAGGCAGCTGAAGCACCCATACACGGCCGTAGCGACGGAATAGACATGTGTGTTCGAACACATCCTCATTTGAGTTTAACCAAGGGTTAGGATGAAGAATGATATAGGGTAGGAATCTTTTAGTTTTCACCAAAAGTAATAAACCAACAAGGAGGCTAAATCACGCATACATGGCCGTAACGACAGAATAAACATGCATGACTCACTCTAAACCTCGTTCGAGTAAAACCTAAGGTTAATTGCTAGGAATGGGAAGTAAATTGTTGTTAAATAAAATTTACAAAACAAATAGATTAAGCATCAACAAATAAGGTAGTTGCTAGTAACTTTTCCCCGACCGTTCCATGATAAAGACTCGAAATATATACAAATGCCTCGATCATAGAGATGACAAAGACAACCTAAGTTGGCGTTACTATAACGGTCAACTTCCTTACATCCCAAACTAACATACTTTTACAAAAGCGGTGATATCGGCCACTTAATACAAAACTATACATCGTTGATTTTAATCCACGAATAATCGATCCTTCCAAGAATTTCTTCGGTTTAAGTTTAGCGAACCGACAATAAAACTTCCTTCTCTTTTTTGATGCATTTTTCTATTTTTTCCTTTTTATTTTATTATTTTTTTTTTTTTTTTTGGTAACATAAACCTCGGTGCAATTTTACCGTCTTCACAATCATTATTTTTTCGGATAATTTTTCCTTTAACACTTCACTTCGGACATAATACATAATCGCGAAAGTAGCAAAATACACGAGCTACATATTTTCCCATTGCATTGTGCAATTTCCTAACCATAACAGAGATAGAAAATTTCACTTTGACATAGGAAATACAAAACTTTAAAGATTTGAAAGGTATCACCACCCGGAGTGGTGTTGCATATCAAGGACCTGCGATTCCTTCTACTTCATCTTCTCCTCCGAAAGTGATGAATCGTGATACCGAGGTTACAAAGGACACGATGCTTCCTACTAATAACGGAAGCACCGAAGACGTCCAACCTCTGGTTATTCAAGTCCAAATCATCAAAATATCCAACTTCCCAAGCCAGTGTTTATCCCGTAGTACTCCAAAGCCTGACCAACGAAACATCACTTCCATTTTCTTCAAGAAGAAATGATGAAAGGCGCCGTGAAAAAGCTAACGATCAAATTGAGAAATTCTACGAAATTTTTAGAGATTTGAGTTTTGAAATTAGCTTTACGGATTCCTTAACCCTTATGCCGAAATTTGCCTCGACTCAAAAAACTTTAATCCGAAACAAAGAAGAAGTTGAGTGAAATGGGGCTAGACTTCTCCATTAAACGAGAATTGCTCAGCAGTCATCCTAAACAAGTTACCTAAAAAACTGGAGAAACCCTTGGCCGATTTCTATTCCATGTGAAATTTTCTGGATTAATAAATCATGCCACTCCTTGGCCGATCTCGGCGCGAGCCATAATCTTATGCCATATTCTGCTGGAAAGATCTCTCTCTACCCGCACTAACCCCGACTTGCATGACTAGAGCAGCAGACCGTCAAATCACTGAAACGATGGTATTGCCAAAGACGACCGTTTAATGGTGGAAAGTTCCAGTTTCCGGCAGATTTTTGTGGTTCGTCGATTTTGAGCCAGACCCAACCCGAGTTCTATAATCATCGGGAGAAGTTTCTAAAGACATTCGTGCATTAATAGATGTTACCGAAGGTAAAATAACCCTTCGTGTTGGCAAAGAGGCCATCCACCTTCAATCTGGACCAAACTTCGAGATACACGGCCAATTACGATCATATGACACAAACCGAATTGACGTCATTGAATTGGCATGTGAAGAATACTCGCAAGAATGTTCTAGGTTTTCGAACGTTCATACGATAATCCTTCTCTCTCCGATTATGACCCAATTGTTTCAAATTCTCACCAACACTAACTCCTTTCGGGATAGAGAGTTCCCTCCTACTCGAAGAAGCAAATGCTTTTATAGCTTCGATGACGAGCCAATTTCACAAGAATTGAGCTACCTTTTAACTATGATCTGAGAGGGTGACATCTTATTCTGGAAGTACAACTCAATATTGAAACCGTTACCGCTCCTCTCTGAATCATAAAGATTATTCGCCCGGAATCCGGGAAGAACTCAAGTTTTGTTGAAGTAAAACGTTAAAGTCATCAATTGATGAGCTCGAGGTTGAACTCAAGGACTTGCCACCCTTCAATTTAGAATACGCATTTTTGGTAGACAACGACAAGTTGCCCGCATAATTACGAAGAGATTTAAAGGATGAGGAGAAGCAGTTCTTATAAGGTTCTTTAGTCACCACAAGGCGAGCCATCACTCGCATTGGAAACTCTCTGATATCAAGGGTATTGATCCAGAGTTTTTTGTACTCACAAAAACTTATGGAAGAGGACTACCTACGAACCAACAGTTCAGAGTCCAAAGACGGGTAAAACCAAAAAAGATCCACGACGTCATCAAAAAGAGGTTGAAAAACATTTGACGCCGGATTAATTTATCCGATCTCTGACAGTCCATGTGGGGGTTAAGCCCGGTAGCACTGTGTACCAAAGAAGGCGCCGCGGCATAACCGTCCGTCAAGAAGATGATAATGACTTGATACAACTCATTGTCACGGAGTAGAGAGTGTGCATTGACTATAGAAAGTTGAATGAAGCCACCCTAAAAGACCATTTCCCCATTGCACTTCATGATCCAATGCTCGAAAGACTAGCGGGAAACCAATACTATTGTTTCCTCGATGGCTTCTCGGGTTATTTTCAGATTCCTATAGACCCGAAGGATCAAGATAAGACAACATTCACAGCCATGAACGAACATTTGCCTACCTGTCGCATGCCTTTGGGCTATGTAATCACCTGCACGTTTCAACGATGTATGATGGCAATCTTCCATGACATGATCGAAAAGACAATGGAAGTGTTCATGGATGACTTCTCGGTCTTCGGAGATTCTTTCTCTACATGCCTATCCCATTTGGAAAAAATGTTAAAACGGTGTGAAGACACCAATTTGTCCCTAAACTGGGAGAAAAGCCATTTTATGGTTAAAGAAGACACACACACACACTTTCTTGGACACAATAAATTTCTAAGTCGGAATTGAGGTCAATCGTGCTAAAGTTGAAGTTATAGCCAAGCTCCCTCACCCGACTACTGTGAAAGGTGTCTGTAGTTTTCTTGGGCATGCCGGTTTTTACCGACGTTTCATACAAGACTTTTCAAAAATTGCCCGTCCAATGACCCACTTGCTTGAAAAAGAGACTCCATTTTTCTTCTCAAAAGAGTGTATCGAATCCTTTAATACACTTAAAAGAAAATTGACCGAGGCTCTAATTTTGATTGCTCCCGACTGGGACTTGCCCTTTGAACTAATGTGTGATGCAAGCGACTTTGCAATTGGGGCAGTCCTAGGGCAACGAAAGAACAAGCATTTCCAACCGATTCACTATGCCAGCAAGACAATAACCGAAGCTCAAGCACACTACACTACGACCGAAAAAGAATTACTTACCGTAGTATACGCTTTTGAGAAGTTCCGGTCATATCTCGTTTTGTCCAAAAGCATAGTGTACACAGACCATTCTGCTATTAAGTATCTCCTTGCTAAAAAGGATGCTAAGGCAAGACTGATGCGGTGGATCCTTTTGCTCCAAGAATTCGATGTTGAGATTCGAGACAAAAAAGGAGCATAAAATCTTGCCGCCGATCATCTCTCCAGACTTGAGAACCCTCACCAAAATGAGTTCGAGAACAAGGAAATCACGGAAACATTTCCTCTCGAAACTCTTGGATCAGTTGCTCTTCGTGATGATAATACCCCATGGTTTGCAGATTTCGCAAATTACCATGCGGGGAACTTCATTGTCAAAGGAATGTCGTCCCAACAGAAAAACAAGTTTTTTAAAGATGTCAAACATTACTTCTGGGACGACCCCTTTTCTATTCAAGATCTGTGCTGACCAAGATAATAGGCGTAGTGGTTTCGCGCAAGAAGCTTTGACATTCTCAAAAGCTTGCCATAATGGACCCACCGGGGGACACTACGGTGCCAATTACACCGCTAAAAAGATCTTCGATTCAGGATTTTATTGGCCCACAATCTACAAGGATGCCCATGACTATATCACCCAATGTGACATTTGTCAACGTCAAGGCAAAATTTCGCAACATGATGAGATGCTACAAAACTCTATCCAAGTTTGCGAAATCTTTGACATTGGGCATTGAATTTTAATGGGGCCGATCCCGTCTTCAAGAGGAAAAAATATATACTTCGTGGCAGTCGATTACTTATCAAAATAAGGTTGAAAGCAAAAGCGCTCCCCGCCTAATGATGCCGAGTTGTTTGCAAATTTCTTAAAACTCATTTTCTCCAGATTCGGTGCCCCTCGTGCAATCATAAGTGATCGCGGAACCCATTTTTGCAATGACCAATTTGCAAAGGTCATGCTTAAATACGGAGTCACTCATCGTCTCTCCACCGCGTATCACCCACAAACAAGTGGGCAGGTTGAGGTATCCAATCGTGGTTTGAAACGAATTCTTGAAAGGACCGTGGGCGAAAATCGTGCCTCTTGGTCGGACAAACTGGATGACGCTCTCTGGGCCTTCCGTACAGCTTACAAAACACCCATCGGGTGTACTCCGTACAAGCTTGTATATGGAAAAGGCATGTCATCTACCGGTTCCCTTAAGCATACAAACTTTGATATCAAAACAGCAGGTGATCACAGAAAAGTTCAGCTCAACGAACTTAATGAACTTCGTGATCATGCCTATGAAAACTCTTTGATCTATAAAGAGAAAACAAAGAGAATCCATGACTCCAAGATCAAAAACCGCGTTTTTAACGTCGGTGATCGAGTCCTCCTCTTTAACTCTAGATTAAAGATTTTCTCAGGCAAGCTTAAGACCCGCTGGAGTGGACCATTCACTGTAACCCAAGTTTTTCCATATGGCACTGTCGAGTTATCCCAAAACTCCGGGCCAAATTTCAAAGTGAATGGTCATCGTTTGAAACACTACTTTGGAGGGGACGTACCAACCGAGGTAGTCCCAGATCTCCAGACATTCCCCATGGACCAATAAATTCGAGGACGGGTCAAGCATAGAGACCTTAAACAAGCGCTTCGTGGGTGAAAGGCAACCCCATGCTTATCTTAGTAGTAAGTAGTAATAAGTGTTTTGTTATTGTGAGGAGGCTACCTCATATTCCATTACCTCCAGTTTTTTGTCCGTGTTTTGTGTTGTATGTCCAGGATTTCTCGGATTATGAAAACTCTCGTGCTCTCAGTTTTGTCTTTCATTTACAAGAGTTTCACATCCTCAGCTTCATTTTGGGAATCCAATATCCAAATCTAATCGACTAACGTTTTATCTTTTGGCACACTTAATAAACGGCCTTAGATTTACGTAGGTACCCCTTTGAAACATCGAGGACGATGTTTAGTTCTAGTATGGGGGGATCTTCGATTTGATTTTGCCTGCAGTCGTTGTTATCACGTAATCCCGTTTTTACCACCAAAATTTCAAAAAAAAATAATAAATAAATAAAATAATTTTTTTTAAAAATTTTTCAAAATAAAATAGTAAGTGTTTGTCAACCAGTTTTGACTTTCCTAATGGTAGAATGAGAATAATTTTGACGTCGATCAGCGTGTTGAGCACTAGCTTTTGTCCCTTAAAACCATTTAATAAACGAAATTAATTAAGGCCCTTAGCATTCGCGGATCCTATATTAGGGATTTTAAATTTACCGAAGAACGAAAAATGATAGTGTTATTTACAAGTAGGATGCTAAACAAGGATTATTTGGAAATCTTAAAAGCTTATAAGTGTAACTTGTCACTTTTTCTCCCAGAAGCTCTTAACCTGACTAATAAACCGTGCTTAAATTTTTGCTTAAACTTTAAACCGACATTTTCTAAAACGAAGCGCTTTTCGGAAACAAAACTAATTCATTCTTAGTTTTTAGCTTTAACTTGAGTTTCTAAAAATGAAATTTTCTCAATAACGAAAAAGAAGTTTTGAGTTTAAAAAAATAATAAAGATATTATATAGTATATATATAAATATATATATATATATATATTATATATAAAGATATATATATAAAAATAATTAAACTGTGGGCTATATAAGGTTTAATGTGCATCTTGCCGCTCGCGAACCGATGTTGCAGTCTTCAAAACAAGGCCCATAGTGAGATAATAAATGCCAAAGTGCATTTGTAAGTGTTATCAATAAGAAACCGTCGTCAGACTAAGTCACTACATCTTGTCGGAGGCGTGGCCGATGTGTAGTCATGTAAATGATGACGGTAGTATAGTATATTAGCAATTAAATGAAAATTTTAATGGTTAAGATTTCTTTTTCTAAAACTCAAGTATAATTTGAACTAAGAAATAACTTGGCTAAGACCTTCAAAAGTTGTTGGTTGTCGCGTCGGTAGATTATTTCGATTAAGTATTCTCCGTGGGGTGTCAAAAACCTGGGCACTTAGCTAATGAGGCTGGGACGTTCCGAGAAGAAAGGTCGCTACATGGAATAGTCTCACCAATGAGATCATTAAATTTTTGATGTTTGCGTGCTTTGAGTAGTATTGTTTATTTAGTGGTAAATCTAAGAAATTCAGCCTAAAAGGGTGGAGTATCTCGCTATTACATTGCGAACATTCTCCTGTGGGGTCTCAGCCTGATAACCTAAGCCAACTCGGGTGGGATCTATCGAGAAATAGCTGGTTGGTGGGCTGATCTAGTCTTTTCCCGTAGAAATTTCTTCAAAAAATTATCGTTAAACATAAACTGTACTACTTCTAATCGTCGACCTAAAATTTTAAGTTAAAATTAAGCACAATCACTCTAATTGAATAATTGTTGGGAGCGAAAAGTTGACAAGTCATAGTTATAAGTAGTGTTAGCATCTTTACTTGTACTTAACGGTGATTTCGTTTTTACGCTTAGCTTGGGACTAGTGAAAAATCGGGGACGATGAATTTATCCGTCAGGACATCCGTAGATTATTCTATGGGCGCTTCTCATTCTATGATCCCAGTGTTGATAAAATAAAGGAAGTCAACAGGTAGACGAGAAAAGAAAAAAGGAAAATTCCAAAAATAATTAGGGATAGTTAGTGTACATATAAAAAATGGTGAAAACGGGACTTGTCGAAGCTATTGATTCTTTAGTTCCCCTTGACAAACACTTTGCTACTTTTCAAGGTAATTAGTCGAGGGGGATCGAGATTCTTAGTTTTCTAAGTGTTTACTTCATAACATTGCGTGAGGACACGGCAATACCTTAGTATGGGGGATTTTGGTATGTGCTTAATTACACATACCATTTTCCATTAAAAACGGACTTAAATGACTAAAAACGTACCAAAAATACACTGTATTTGTATGTTTTACATTTGTATTGTGCAGGAAACGGATATTCAAGAACAGGACAAAAACAAAGCCACAAACGACAAGACCAAGCACGGAATGGAAAATTCAAAGCCAAAGTCAGAAAGTCAACCCCGACAAAAGTCAAAAGTCAATCAAATGAAGAAAATACAACTTGAGGGACTAAAACTACCAAACCTTAAGTTGTATTACAAAAAGCCAAGGGCTGAAATCGAAATTTCCGGATGAAGTATAACTTTAGGGGCCAGTTCTGCCAAACCCCTAAAGTTGTATAATAAAAGGGCAAAGTTTACAATAAGGTTATAAGAGATGAGGGGCCAAAGCTGCCAACCTACACAAAACCCATTTTTCCCGCCCAACAACAAAGCCCAGGTACAACTAAGGGATGTCTTCCCATGCTTTTTCCCTGCAAACCACTCAACACCCTGGATAAAACATTTCAACCACTCCACTATTCCCCCCCCCCCCAGCTGGTATAATTGCCAAGTTGGCAATCCCCACTATTTCCTAGTAAAATGGCTAGATTGACTCAAAAAGAAGCACAAGAAGATTGAATGGCTGAGATTACTTTTATCAAGTCCCTCACACAACAAAAACACCTAATGAAGCTCTCACAAAAGAAGAACAAGTGAGAAGTCCAAGAAGAGAAGACTTCGGCTATAAATAGAGTTAGTTTTTGAATATCTTAGAATATCTTAGCTTAATTTTTAATATAACTTAGCTTATTTTCAGTCATTTACAGATTATTGTACCTTTTCTTTCAGCTTTGTACTAATTTCCAAGTTTAATGAATTATTGAGGTTTTATGTTAAATTCCAATTTTCAAATTCCAAGTTCTCACTTGCTAACTAGTGCTTAATTATTTTTGAAAAGCTTTCAAAGGAGCTTGTTTATAAGCTGTTTTTGTCAAGTAAAAGAAAAAAAAGGGGCTAAGTAGTTAAGAGAAAATCACAAAAAAATCACTCTCAAATACACCACAGCTTATCTTATGGATGATAAGCCAGTTCTGGATGGGCTTATGGACACAACTAGCTTGTTTTACACAAGCTAGAGCTTGTAGATTCTTTGTTTGACCCTGTTTTGAGCAAGGGTGTTGTAAGTCTCTCTTTTTCTTACTTTTCTTATTTGCTATAGAACTGCTTATAGTGCTTGTTTGTTACCTATGTTTACTTATTATTGCTTATCAGTATGTTTAGTGCTTATCTTGCTTAGTTGTTAGTTTAAAAATAGTTTGTATCACTTTCTTAGTTAGTACTGGTAGTTTATCTTATTGGTGTTATTTCTTGTCATTTGAACCTTCACCATTGTTTAAATTACTTGTTTCATAGTTCTTTTCAGTTCTGCCTTTATATAGCTCATATCTGTCCATTTCTTGTTGGCTTATTGTAACTGCTTATTTCTGTGTTCTAACTTGCTCATTAGGTTCCTTTTAAGTCATTTAATATCTTGTATTAAGGAGTTGTTTGTTTAAAATCAGTGCAATGAGTTTAAAAAGGCTGTTTTCAGTATTAAAGGGGTGTTTGGCACAAGGCCAAAACGGGTCAATTTGGGTTTTGCTTTGGGTTGGGGTCTATGAACCACTTTCAACTAGCTATCCTAGGAAGTACTAATCTGTTTTAAGAGGTTGTTAGGATTTAGAATTCAATCTCAAGGCGTCTTGCACCAATAGCTTGAATAGGTTGGATTTTAGGAGTGTAAATTAGTTAATTTGTGCTAAGTTAGGGTAAGTGCTCGTTGCTGCTAATTTACCACTTTTCTTGGAGTCATTTGTAGTACACAAAGTATTAGTAAAATGTCCTAAGTTTCACATTCATTGTTTTTATCTATCAAGTTTTTTTTGTCAAAACTGCCGTTGCTCAAGCCTAATTATCAGATGGTAGTTGGTGTTTTCAGTTTAATAAATTTTGTGCATGAGCTCTCCATGAGCCATATTTAATCTGTTTTAACTATTTTTTTAGTTTTAAGCTTATACGCCAGCTTATTTATAAGCTGGCCTTTTAGCCTTGTAAGAGTATCTCCCCTGGTGTAAAGCAGTGTCTTTAAAGACACTACATTTGTCTTATTTGTAGAATTAAGTTTTAGATAAGCACAGTTTTAGGAAGCCAAAGCTATCCCAACTGTTTGAAAAACAGTTATAAGCCCTTTGGCTTATTCCAAATTTTTTTCCTTGCTTGTTTTTGATTTTAAGCTAATCATTTGTGCTTATTAGATTGGCCTTAAGTCATTTTAAGCTTGTCTAGCTTAGTGAAGCTAATTTGAGCTTATTTTGATTTCCTGGCTTATTGGTTTGTTTATATTTGCTTATTTCTGTTTGTGTTTGCTTATTAGGCATAGGGTAGGTTTTATTTTTGCTTATTTGTGATTTGCCTTTGCTTATTTGTTCTTAAAAGCCAAGGAAAATAAGCCATTTTTGTCTTTAGCCTTTTTAAGCTCTGTCAGTTTTAGGTGCTTATTTGAGGGCTTATTTGTGTTTCAAAGCAAAAAGTAAGTGGGGCTTATTGAAGCTTATTGGCAAGTCATCAAGGCTGTGGGCCCCACTTGGCCTCAAGAACAGCTTAAGGAGCTTAAGATTAAGCCCCAAAAGCTGTCCCAACTGTTTGAAAAACAGTTATAAGCCCTTTGGCTTATTCCAATTTTTTTTCCTTGCTTATTTTTGATTTTAAGCTAATCATTTGTGCTTATTAGATTGGCCTTAAGCCATTTTAAGCTTGTCTAGCTTAGTGAAGCTTATTTGAGCTTATTAACTTAAAACTGATAAGCTTTTAGAAAAGTAAAGCCCAAATCAGCAGCTTTTAAGCTCATTTTCCAGCTTATTTATAAGCTCTTGTAAAAACTTGTAGTTATAAAAATTGCTTATTTATAAGCCCTTTTTAAGTTTGTAAAAAACGTTTTCAAAAAAAAAATAAAAGGGGAAAGTGGGAAGTCAGGGGTGAGCAAGACTCGAACCCCCGACCTCTACCACTCTCAACCCTCTATACACAACACACACTACCGCTGCGCCCTTGGGTCTTTTCTGTTAGACCCTTGGGTGCTTTGGTATTTAAGTGTGTTTTGGCCATTTAAGCTTATAAGCTGTTGAGCTTATTTTGACAGCTTATTTGATAAGCTGGTCAAGCCAGCTTATTTTTCCTAGGACCGCCACACTTTCAGTTATTTTTTGTAAATTTTTCAGATTTTTATAAAATCTTTTAGTATTTTTTATAATTTATTTTCTTTTTAAACTTAAAAAATTCATAAAAAATAAAATATTAATCAGAAAAATATAAATCTTTTTTCTAAAATTTTCTTTTTTCATGTATTTTGTAGGAAAAATATAAAAGTTTCTGTAGGATTAATTTTTCAAAAATTTACTTTTTAAAGAACGGGATTTGTCCCCGTTCTTGTCTTGACTCGTTTTTGGGTCAAACGACCTCCGTTTTTAGTCTAGTTTTTTTTAAACTTCGTTATTTGTCATTTAGAATCTATTTTAGCTTTTAAATTTGTTTTAGAGTTTAATTTGCAAAATCTAGGTTTTTAGCCCTCGTTTTTCGTGTCCGTTTTAGGTTTTAAGTTATATAGCTTTCGTTTTTAGGTTTTATTTAATCGTTTTTGCATATTTAACTTGTAGAAATAGACAACCAATCATAATTTAGTCATATTCAAACACCGATCATCAATTCGTCATTCGATTTTCCATTCAAGCCTCGTTGGGACATAACGACCCGGGAATCATACTTTCGGTTACATATATATTTTATTTTGTGAATCATTAACCAATCCCTGGTCAAGGGTATTGGGTTGATTGTTTGCTTATATATTATATATATATTATTGACGAATCAAAACCAATGTGACGACAGGTTTAGGTGTTTTATTATCTAGAGCATTTGATTTCCTAAGGGGCACTTCAGTAGTTGTGGTAATCCTAGTTAAAGGGCACACATTTCCTACTATAGTGAAGGTCCGACCAATAGGTCTCCAGATATATCCAATATTGGTAAACACTTTTCCTATTGGTTTCCAAACTTTTTTCTTTGAATTTTTCTTAACTGATCTAGATTTAGCACGAGCATTCACATTATTGATAAAATCAAGAATACACAAATCATGATTATCAGAAAGCATGCAACCATTACACTTAACACATTTAAGGTCAGAATTCGCATCAAGCATGGAATGCTGCATAGGAGCAGTTCCTTTGGGTTCAACAACATGATCTTTATTTTTCAAACTAGATTTAACTTTCTTAGGGTGGGCTTCTACTTTATTCTTTAGAATTCTACTTTGTGTTTACAGAATCTTATCTTTCTTTATATTGCCTAAAGGCTGTGATCCGCTAGCACTAGTAAACTATTTTATTCTTGTAGAAGACAACATAGGTTTGTTAGAAACTAGGTTTAAGGTATAGTCTGTTTTTGTTTTTCTTGAGGATGTGACGGGCTCGGTGAATCTAACTCATTTGACTTTGTTCATCAGGGTCACAGCCACTAATTGTTTTCCAGAACTGTTGATACTAGGACAGGTTTTACTAATTTTAGAAAGCATCTCCTGAATTAGTTTAGTATACTTACAGGCAGATTCTAAGAGTGGATCTAAGGGATAATTAGCTTTAATATGATCGACTAGATCTCTAAGAACCGCGGCTTCTTCCTTGATATAGTGTACCAGATGCTTTGCATTAATGTAATGCATTTCTATTTTAATATAGAAGTTTAAGCTTCATTGTTAGTATAAATCTGGGATTTCGTCACACATGCTGTTTTTTGAACGGCCACACAGTCAGATATTTATGTGACTATACGTCACACACTTGAACAGTGTGACAAAATGTCATATATGGTCACACTAAACCATAGTAGTATCTGTTTAGATTGGGGGATGATTAATTAGTTATTAACCATATGCTTTGCACACTAGAATCAAGTTGTTTGGGTCAGCTGGAAATTGGTGCCTGCGATACCTATAGTTATGTATAATCTGGAATCGCATTTAGTAGTATCTACATGATTCTACAATGAACCATTTAGTCTAACATTTAGATTACCAAAGTCTTAGTTATTATTCTAGCTAAGGGGTGTTTGGGATAATGAATTAAGAGGGGAGATGTATTCAAGAGGGATGTATATCAGGTGGCAAACTTTTGCTGTCATCAAAGATTATGATACTTCAAGAGGGATGCATATTAGGTGGTATACTTTTGCTATTCTCCTCAGCAGCTTTAACTTTTCCTCAAGCAGTAGTAACTTTGTACTAGCAGTTGTAACTTTTACACCATCAGCATTAACTTGTACTAGCAATAGTAACTTCTACTAGCAACATTAACTCTCACTGGCAGCATTAACTGTATTACCAGCAGTAGTAAACACTATTTTTCATTGTAGTTCTCCAATAGTGTTAACTTTACTAGTAGTACTAAGTTATACTAGCAGTACTAACTTTATACTAGCAGTAGT
>BQNB010130601.1:0-18916 GCA_026074375.1 Tanacetum coccineum
TTGAGACTCGATATCTCATTCACACTAACTTCATTTTTGGACATATAATGGCTTGTTACAAAGCCTTACACTTAATAATTATCTATGTCCAAAATTAGTGAAAACATATTTTTCACTAAAATTTTCCAACAAACTGTCTCAACGTGCTTAAAAATACATGTAACTAATGCATGTCTTGTTAATTTAAAGGGTTTTGTTTACAATACCATCTAGAGCTGTTTATAAAGATAATGTAAACGTTAGAAGTGAAGTACATAAAGCTGGGTGTAGTGGTGATTGACTAATATCACTACCATCAATCAGGGGCGGAGCTAGGATATTTTTTGAGAGGGGGCAAAAAAATTTTTTTAAGGCAAGCCAAAACAGCAACAAATTTGTGCATGTGCGTCGAAAAAAAAACCTTTGTCAAAACTAATAGGTAAACTAAATATGTCAAATCAAACCAAAAATCTTACATTGTGGGACGATGAAAATAGTACCCGACTGAATATTATAAACGAAAAAGCATGATCTTTTTTAGTGATTTAGCACACAAACAAAAACGATACAAGCATATCAACTAAATAAAACTTAAGTTTTGCATATCAAGTAAATAAAACTTAAGTTTTAAATAAATAGCAGTCATCACGTGACCAACATTTCAAATAAATTTTTGTCAAACATTTTATAAAATTTGAGAAAATCCTAATCTGGTTTTCTATTCATCCGTTCATATCTCTTAATTATACTTTTACATTTTTATCATCCGTTCATATTTGTTTTAGATTGAGGGTGTGTTTGGTAAACAGCTTTTAAGAACATTTTTGAGCAATTAGCATTTAGCATTATTATTACAAAGCTCGTTTGGAAGAAAGCAGTTAGCATTTATAAAATTATAAAAACGCTAATTTCTCAATGCTCTTTGAATTAGCATTTACGTTTAGCATTAGCAGTATGTCATTTTACACATTAAAATTACAGTTACAACTATTCTACCAAACACTTTTATAAATTAAACTACTACTGCTAACTGCTACTGCTAATGCTAACTGCTACCGCTAGTTTTAACAGACACACCATGAATATACCTTTTAAACAATAATAAAGGGCACAAAATGTCAAAAGTAAAAAAAACAAAATATAACAAAGATAGATCAATTACTTTTCACTCTGTTGCACATCACGTGAAGAGAGAGAAAACCTCACTATCATCTTCCTTGTTTATTTCTCATTTTCCGGTGATACAAGTCTTTTTCCATTTTTATGTTCTTCAAATTCTACCATGAATGTTCAGTTTTACTTATTTTATTTCATCTACTTGTATGGAGAGGGGGCAAAATGATGAAAAACACAAGAATCTATGTAAACATTACACTACGCCGGAAAGTTTGGAGGGGGCACCTGCCCCCGTGCCCCCTCTGTAGCTCCGCCTCTGCCATCAATTTAATGTCACATCACTTTTCACTTAACACAACAAAAAAGTTTAATATGACAATATTCGACTTCAATTCACAACTCAAACATAACCCACTTAAATACAAATATATCTTACAAAAACTAAAATCACACATCCCCAAAACAATCAACTTCCACAAGTTGGTCGACGCATAGTCCGACTAGTCTTCTTTTTTCGACTCAAGACGCGTTGATGTCCATTTTAGCATGAACGCGTTCTAGGTGGTGATGCACGCCTCTTCAAGAACACTATTACGCATAGTCTAAAGGTGGTCTGAGAAGTTAATTAACTTCATGGGTGAGTAGTTATTAACTTCATGGTTCTTTAGAAACTCATTTCTTTAAAATTCTAATTTATGAGAGTGTCTTTACCCTACACCAATGGTTTACAACCAAAAACCAAAAAGATCATAATGAAACTAGTTGTAACAGTGATTAAGCACATAATTTATAATTACATACTTTCTCATTGTTGAAAAGTTATATTTCATGAATGGCAATCTTATGGAACTTCATGGTTCTTTATGAAATATTTTTATAACTAACACTAAGTTTGAGCTGTGTTTGTAGTGTTTGTTTCTTAATTGTTTCTAGGTTCATTGTTGCTGATTCATTATCATCCTAACCTGTGATTCAATCTCTGGTTCTGTCTTTAAGGTTATATTGAATTCGACTTTTGGGTTTCTTCTACTGTTTAGGGTTCGAATCTTTAAGGTATCGAACCAATCATTCTGTTTGTGCGAGGTTGGATTCATGTGGTAGGGTTTAATTATTGGTGATTATTGGGAATTTGTTGCTACTCGTGTAGGGTTTGTTTGTCTTGGGTATGGAAAGAGGTTTTTTAAGTCAAAAGGGGTTAGGGGAGGGAGGGGTGTGAAAGAAAAGAAACAGGGTGATGGTGGTGCTCCGAGTGGTATGGGTGTTGTTCGTATCTCAAACACGGTTGATGATGTTGGTAAGAAGAGTGATGGTGTGAATTAGTCTCCTACTAAGGTTACTCCTGGGAATTCGGCCATGAATCAGGTGGATAATCTGAATGATGAAGATGATGGGCTGAAAAACAAAGGTACTTCTTATGCTAATTTATTTACGGGTGGACCAAGTAGGAAGGTTATAAATTTTCGTACTTTATATACACAGGGGGGAAACGGGGTTGATGTGGTTGTTCTGGTAGAGTCTATTAGAGCTATTAGTGAACGGTTTGCTAATACGTCATATGATTTCTTTTTGGGAAAGCATGTGGCTTACTCTGTTGTTGCTAACTATGTTAGGAACACTTGGGGTAAATATGGTTTGGTTAAATCAATGCTTAACTCGTCTACTGGGATATTCTCCTTCCAGTTTAGCTCTATGCAGGGTTTGGATGCGATGCTTGAAAATGGTCCATGGTTTATTTGCAAATTCACTTGTTCTGAAAAAGTGGAATCCGTATGTGAACTTATTAAAAGAAGATGTGGGTAATGTTCCGGTTTGGGTTAAACTCCATGGTGTCCTTGTGACTGCATTTAGTGAGGATGATTTGAGTATTATTTCTACTAAGCTTGGTACTCCTTTGATGCTTGACTCTTATACATCTGCCATGTACATCCAATCATAGGGTAGGTCAAGCTATACTAAAGCATTGATTGAGGTTCGGGCTGATGTGGAGTTAAAAGATAATATTGTGGTGGATATGCCCTAACTTGATGGGGAGGGGTTCTATATGTGTAATGTTCATGTTGAGTATGAATGGAAACCTCTCAGATGTTACGTGTTGTAAGGTTTTTGGTCATGTTCGGGATGAGTGTCCTAAGATTAAAGACTCCGATGTGGTGAAGAACATGAAGAAGCCTAGCCAAACTCCTAAAAGGTGTTCCAATTGGGCCTAAAGTGGGATTTAAACCAGCTAAGCAAGTGTATAGACAAGTTTCTAAAAAGAACAATGTCAACACTAATGGTAATAAGAAGAAAGATGTGGAGCCTACAATAGAGGTTAGTAATTCAAACCCATTTGATGTACTTAATTCGGTTGAAAATAATGTTGATTTGGGTACAAATGAGAAGACTTCAAATCTGGCTAGTAAAAAGGCCAATTCTAGTGGATCCTCGTTCTGGAATGTGGATTCTAGTAGTACTAGTACTACCCCTATCGTTAAAAAAATTGATAAAATGAAAAGACTTATTATTAATGGAAAGGTTACCCTTGTGGATGATGAGGGTAAACCTTTGACAAGGATTGATTCTTCGGGTGATCATGATAGTGAGGATGAAGTTGCATCAGTTGATAACGATATGACAAATTTTCTGGCTTCAAAGGAGGTTGGCTATGGTACTAATAGTCCGTTGGAATAATGGAAGGAATCTTATGGGAATGGTGACTACGATTTTGACCCATACGACGATGATATGTATGAAGGCCAGGATATTCCTGACAAGATTCAAGATATATGCGATAATTTAGATATCAAAGTTCGAGGTCGTAAGAAGACATAGTTTCTTGTTCTTTTGTAGTCTAGTCACTTTATGTACCCTTCTTTAAGGAAGTAGTTTTGCTTATGTAACGGGCGGAGATGGGGACTCACCCTCATCTTTTGTACTTAACTATTTTTTGGTATAATAAAATTTATCGAGGAAACCTTTTACTCAAAAAAAGCTAAGAGATTGATCTAGGGTTCTCATTATCACAATCCGTTTTCACCTACAACTCTCTCTTTCTAAAGTTTTCATATCAAGTTATTAGTTTGGTTTTGATTTGATCATATTGATCAGGTTGTTAGGGTTTTGATTTCTGAGTTTGTAAGTGTGAGTTTTGTATAGATTTAGATAGCATCCAATTTGAGGACTATCTTTATTTTCTTTGTAATCTGGTTGATAAGCACTCGTGTTGAGGGCTTATCGTCTGTGTATATTGTTATAATAAAAGATAAGATCACTATAGGGAGGTTAGTTGGGTGATTCATAATATTAGTTGTTTATGTACCATTTTAACATGGTATCAGAGCTCTATGTTGGTTTCTTAAGCTCTTCTGATGGTTCTTGAGGTTCTTGAAGGTTGATTCGATTTAGGGTTTTATCTTAATACCCTAATATTTAGGGGGTTTTGTTCTCTCTGGTTGATTAAGGGTTCTTATGGTGTTAACCGATTGATTAACTTGTTAATTGGTCGATTGTTAAAGAAACCTTAATTTTTTAATTTGGGGGTTCATTGATCTTGTGGTTCTATGGTTCGATTAGGTTCATTATTGGTCAATTACACTCTAAACTAAGTGAATCTAGAGTGGATTGATTATTCCGCTACTTTTTGGTATTGCATTATAAGTTTTTTCTCTTCTTCCTTTAAGATTTAACAATTCTTTAGTACTTTAGGGGTAAACAGAGTGACTACTCTTGATTAGCCACCTCTGAGTGGTGTGAAACCCTGCTCTGTTCACTCTCAGTCTAAAGTACTAGGAATTCGTTAATCTTGGGTGTGAGTTTTAGGGTTTTAGGGTGTCTAGGTTGTTGGAGGATAGTGTAGTTGTGGAGTTGTTTCATTGTGGTTGAGGTTCTTGGTTTGTTGGTGGTTGTTTGGTTGTTAGTTTATGTTGGTGTGTTAGTTTTCTGTTTGTTTGTTTATCTATTTTTTTGCTTGTCTGTTATTTTTGTTTCTTGTTTGTTGGTTGTTTGTTCTTGCTTGTTCTTGTTTGTTTGTTGTTCTCTTTCATTATGGCTATTCTAATTGGGTCTTTGGATCAGGGCAATCCCCTGCATATTCATGCTAATCTAATTGTGCTTCTATTGTTTCTATGAAATTAACTGGTGTTGATAACTATAGAATATGGGTAGTGATGTGAAATTAGCTTTACAAATTAAACATAAAATAGGATTTGTGAATGGAACTTGTAGTAGATCTACTTATATTGCTAGTCCCCCATTGCTTGAGCAGTGAGATAGGTGTAGTGCTGTTGTGCTTAATTGGATCTTAAGTTCTTTGTCTCAAGATGTTTATTTAGGTCATGTGTTCTCTGATAATGCTAAAAGTGTTTGGAAAGAATTACAGGAAACTTATGATAAAATTGATGGGTCTATTATGTTTAACTTGTTACAGAAAATTAATACCTTTAAGCAAGGTGGTCTGTCTATTTCTGAATACTATCATAAGTTGAATTCTCTATGGAGATAATTTGATATTCTTACTAAACTGCCTGATTGTGTTTGTCCTGCTAGAACTGAATAGTTGATCATGGTAAACTGTTGAAATTAATGTAATTTCTTATGGGTCTTGATGACATATATTAACCCATAAGAACTCTTGACCAAGGAAATCCTTCCTGAAGTCAAAGATGCTTTTGTTATTATATCAAGGGAAGAGTCTTATAGGGGTATACATGCTAGTTCTATAAAATCTGAAAAACCTCAAGTCTTTGCTTTTGTTTCTAGAACCAATGATAATAATAGTAAAAGAACTAATAGGAATTGGTCTAATAACAATGGTAGTAATGTGAATAAAGCGAATTATGATAGTCTGTTATGTAAAAACCATGGTTTAAAAGGTCATACTATTGATAGATGTTTTCAGATCATTGGTTACCCACCGGGTTTTAAAAGGAATCCTAATCTTAAACCTTCTGGAAATTTTAATAACAACAAAACTAGTTTTGCTAATACAAAAGGTACTTTTGTGGGTAACAATGATGTAAAAACATCTGCTGGCACTGTGTCTTTGAGTAATGAACAGGTTATGAAACTGATGAGTCTCCTAAATGAGAAAAATGGTTCTTCTGCCAATGCTCATATGGCATGTAGTATTTTTTGTTCTTTTTATAATTGCAGTGTGTTTTTTAATCAAAACTTTTATAGATTCTTTTGTGTTAATTTGAAAATCAATGGTGTCAATTATCATTTTGGGTGGATAATTGATTTTAGGGCTAATCAACATATGACCAACAGTTCTGAAAAAATATTTGACTTGGTTAATATTTTTGAACTTAATTTGACTGTTGGTCATCTAAATGGACTTTGGTAAAAATTACTCATGTTGGTAATCTTTGGTTAAATAATTATGTTATTTTGTTTGATGTTTTAGTGGTTCCTGGATATAGTGTTAGTTTGTTATCTGTCAATAAGCTTATTAAGGATATCAAATTAAGTGTATGTTTTGATGAGACTAAGTGTTATATTCAGGATTTGAAAAGAGAGAAAGTTCTGAGGATTGGTAGTGAATCTGCTCGTCTTTACTTGTTTGATTCTGATTTTCCTAAGTCTGCTATGTGTATTAATAGTAAGTTTCTTGTTTGTCATGTGTCTAAAGATGTTTGGCACAATAAATTAGGTTACCCTGCTAATCAGGTCTTAAAATTACTAAAAGGGTCTTTAAACTTGTCTAATATAGATTACAATAGTCCTTGTGAAGTCTGCCATAAGGCAAAACAAACCAGGGAATCATTTTCTTTAAGTGAACATAAGTCTACTTGTTTTGGTGAGTTAATTCATCTTGATGTATGAGGTCCATACAAAGTGATTAGTAGGGAGGGCTATAGATGTTTCTTGACTATTGTTGATAATTTTAACAGAGCTGTTTGGGTGTATTTACCTACAATAAAAGTTTTTATAAGTTTGTTTTTAACTCAGTTTGATAAAAAGATTAAAGTTGTGAGGTCTGATAATGGGACTGAATTTGTTAATCTGAAAATGAGTGAATTTTTAACACAATGGGCATTTTTCATCAAACTTCTTGTGCATATACACCCCAACAAAATAGGATTGCTGAAAGGAAACATATCCACCTGCTAAATGTAGCTAGGAGTCTTGTGTTTCAGGGGAGATTCCTATTATGTTTTGGACTGAATGTGTTTTAACTGCTACTTATTTGATTAATAGGCTTCCTTCCTCGGTTTTAAATGGCAAATCTTCTTTTTCTTTAATATATGGTAGGGAACCAAACATTTCTCACTTGAGAAGCTTTGGGTGTCTATGTTTTGCCACTGTGGTCAAAATGTCTGATAAGTTTTCTCATAGGTCTAAAAAGTGTATGTTAATTGGTTATGATAGTGGTAAGAAGGTATATAAACTTTTCAGCTTTGAGAATAGAAATGTTTTGTATTCCAGAGATGTAAAATTTTATGAAACTGTTTTTCCTTACAAAATGAGTAATAATGAATCTGTTAATGAGTCTGATAATGTGCCCACTATTAACTTTTTTGGCTACTTTGAGGTAGAACTTGAAACCAAAACTTCTAATTTAAGTCCCAATGATGAAGTGGAAGGATCACCTGGTAGAGATGGTAGGGTTCATCAACCAGTGACTAGGGCTAACACATACCAGCCTGGGCATGATGATACACACCCTGCAACTCTTTAGATGAAAACAATAATTCTGAGGGCAATGTTGGTTCATCTTATGAGGTTCCTATTTTTCAAAATGATTTGCCTAGTGTTACTGAGGAAGTTGGTCCTAGAAGGTCTCAAAGAGCTTCTAAATTACCTGTTAGATTGAATGAATTTATTTTAGACAATAAGGTTAAGTATGGGTTGAATAAATATGCTAATCATTCTATGTTAAGTCCTGAAAATTATAGTTTTGTGTCTAATATGAATAAGTCTGATGAACCTTCTTCATACGAGGAAGCTTCAAAAGATGTTAACTGGATAAATGCTATAAATGAGAAAATGCATGCTTTGTATGAAAATAAGACATGCATTGTGACTGATTTGCCAATTGGTAGAAAACCATTTGGGTCTAAATGGGTTTTCAGAATTAAATATAAGTCTAATGGTGAAGTGAAAAGATATAAGGCTAGGTTAGTTGCTAAAGGGTTTGGCCAAAGAGAAGGCATTGACTATGAGGAGACCTTCAGTCATGTAGTTAAAATGAGCACTGTAAGATGTATGATAAATCTTGCAGTCTAAAAGGATTGGAAGATTTATCAAATGGATGTTAATAATGCTTTTCTTTATGGGGATTTAAAGGAGTAAGTTTATATGCTTCCTCCACCTGGGTTTTTTTAAGTCTAATGAATCTAAAGTGTGTAAACTTGAAAAATCCTTATATGGTTTGAAGCAGGCTCCTAGACAATGGAACCATAAGTTGTCTAAAGCCTTGCTTGAAGTAGGTTTTGTGCAGTCTAAGAATGACCATTCTTTATTTATTAAGAACAAATGAAATGTGTGTTTGTACTCATTGGTTTATGTTGATGATTTGGTGATTACTGGGAATGATAATTATAAGATTGAAATTTTTAAAGCTTTTTTGAACAAGAAGTTTAAAATTAAGGACTTGGGGGAGTTAAAATACTTTCTTGGGATTGAAGTTTTAAAAACTAAAAGTGATTTGTGTTTAAGTCAAAGGAAGTATTGTTTGGAATTGCTTCATAAGTATGGTTTGCTTGCTTGTAGGCCTGTTATGACACCCTTGCCTGAAAATTTGGTCCTAAGTCATAAAGAATATGATACTGATAAGTATTTGATAAATATTACAAATTATCAAAAACTTATTGGAAAGCTTATATATTTGACTCATACCAGGCCTGACATATTATATTATGTACAATGTTTAAGCCATCACATGCATGCCCCTTTAAAATCTCACTTTGATATTGCTTTAAGAGTCTTGAAATATTTGAAACTTGCACCTAGGTTAGGTGTTGAGTTTACTAAAAGGAAAAGTGATTATGTTATCTCTGCTTTCTCTGATTCTGACTGGGCTAAGTATCTTGTAACTAGGAGGTCTGTTTCAGGATACTGTGTTTTCATAAATGGAAACTTAGTATCCTGAAAAAGTAAGAGATAAGCCACCTAGTCTAAGTCATCAGCAAAAGTTGAATATAGGTCTATGGCCTCAACTACTTGTGAGATTATGTGGATTGTTAAAATTTTAGGAGAATTTGGTATTGAAAATGTTGTTCCTGTAGAATTGTTTTGTGATAACCAATCAGCAATTCAAATTGTTGCTAATCCTGTTATGCATGAAAAAACTAAACACTTTGATATAGATATTCATCTTGTTAGAGAGAAAGTTGCTAGTGGTTTAATAAAAACTATGAAAGTTGTACTAAGTGTCAAGTAGTTGATATTCTTAATAAAGCTCTTGGTACCTATCAGTATACTTTTCTGGTAAAAAAATTGGGGTTACTGAACATGTTTGCTCCATAAGATTGAGGAGTGGTGTTGAAAAGTTATATTTCATGAATGGCAATCTTATAGAACTTCAGGGTTCTTTATGAAACATTTTTATAGCTAAGTGTTTGTTATTGTGCAGAGGTTAAAGTGAAAGTATGTCCTATATAAGCTAAGAGATGGATCTAGGGTTCTCATTATCAAAATCCGTTTTCACCTACAACTCTCTCTCTCTCTAAAGTTTTCATATCAAGTTCTTAGTTTGGTTTTGAACTGATCATCTTGATCACGTTGTTAGGGTTTTGATTTCTGAGGTGTAAGTGTGAGTTTTGTATAGATTTAGATATCATCCAATTTGAGGATTATCTATGTTTTCTTTGTAATCTGTTTGATAAGCACTCGTGTTGAGGACTTATCGTCTGTGTATATTGTTATAATAAAAGATAAGATTACTGTGGGGAGGTTGGCTGAGTGATTCATAATATTAGTTGTTTCTGTACCATTTTAACACTCATAACAAAATTTTATGGTTTACAACATTTTATCGTATAAAAAAGAGCGTTCATGGCGTCCAAGGTAACAACAATTATAGTAATTATTTCCTTTTGGTGAAGAAGTATTGTGAAGTACTGATTCGTTCGCGAACTCACCCCTTAAATTCTATCTATACACGACATAAATACACCAAGGGACGAAATCACGCGAGATCAAGAAAACCGGAAGCAGTATAGAGTGTTCCCGGGTCGTTATGTCCCAACGAGGCTGGAATGGAAAATCGAGAGACGATTGATGATTGATGTTTGAATATGACAAGGAATGATTGGGAATTAAAACTGAAAGTAAATGCACATAAAATTTAAACAAAGAACATAAGCTGGAAATTGAGTTAAAGCTAGCAAAGGCAAAACACTAAAAACTTTTACACTAAGGCACAAATAAGCTATAATAAGCTTAAGACAGACAAAAAAGCTAATCTAAATCTAAATAAGCAAATTAAGCATGCAATTAGGCTAAATTAAAACAAGAGAAACACAACAGTACAAACAACAGTACTACCAGTACTAACTACCAGTACTAACTTAGAGTTAGTACTGTTAGTGTTAGTTAGTACTGCTACCTTTGAAATCCAAGAAAATGAACTAGCAGTACTAACTTAGAGTTAGTACTGGTAGTGTTAAGTTAATGCTGTTCTAAAAATGAACTAGCAGTACTAACTTAGAGTTAGTACTGCTTGTTCAAAACAGCCTTTAACTTTTTCAAAAATCATTTTTATTTCAAACTTATTAAAAACAGATTATCAAATAACAAAGTAAAACACTTATAAGCAATTTTCAATCCATAATAAGCACTTAAATAAGCATGAATTAGTCTAGCAGTATAAACTTAAAACTAACAGTTGTATCAAATAAACTAGCAGTTCTGCAATAGATAAGTAAAGTAAGAAAAAGAGAGACTTACTACACCCTTGCTCAAAACAGGGTCAAACAACAAATCTACAAGCTCTAGCTTGTATAAAACAAGCTAGTGATAGTCCATAAGCCCATCCATAACTGGCTTATCATCCAATAAGTAAGCTGTGGTATATTTGAGAGTGATATTTGTTATTTTCTCTTTACTACTTAACTTTTTAGGTTCACTTAGTTAAAACAGTTTGTAAACAAGCTGTATTAAGAGCTTTTGAACACAAAACAACTCAATTAAGAATCTTAACACTTGGAATTAGAAAGTGACTTTAAAAACTCAAAAGCACATACCAAGTACTTAACTTGGATCCTAAAGATAACTCAACTTCTCATGATCTTAACAAATGGTCATGAACAACATGATCTCATTAACCAATGGTCAAATTAAGTTGAAATCTTTTTTTGAAAGGCTAAGAATCTATAAAAACGAGCTGAGACCCAAAGTGAAAAAAATTAGAATGTACAAAGCCAAAAACAAACCAAAGCCGGCTAAAGCCACCCAAAAGCTAAAAGATAGAGCTATTACATAAAACGATCAAAGGGCCTAGCAAACCAATAATTCCAGTTAACCAAATTCGAGGAGAGTCGAGTTGAAATCCATGTCTTTGAAAGACGTTGAATGGACGGGAATATATCTTCATCTTTGATTATCGAGCTAACATCCGAATGAGAATCAGCCAGCTTGTTGCTCCACTTCTAAATAGCCCATAATGAACATTGAAACACCCCATGCATAACCTTCTAGAGCCTTGAGCACCCATTCGACGAGATCGATTAAAGAAAGCTATATCATAAATAGAGAACGAGGGGAAAGACAGGAGAGGAGTCAAGTTCCACCAACTCTAGACTTTTCTCCAAACCTTATCACATGGGGACATCAGATGAGAGAGTGATCAATATCTTCCAATGCGGTCTCACAAAAAGGGCAAGATGTAGATTTGAGCTCAATCCCACGAATAGATTGGCTCGCGAAGGGAGCCTTTCCAAAGACGCTCTTCACACACGCAAATGTTAACTTTACGCGGTATCTATGAATTCCAATAAAGATGCTTACGAAGAGCGTATGTGTTAAGCGATGAGTTTTGAATCTTCCTAGTAAGGGTTTTAACTTTGAAGATGCCCGAAGCCTCACCAACCCATGACCACTTTGTTGGAATTTAAATAACTGGTTAACCATTAACAACCACGAGTGCGCAACGGATATGGATCATGTTTGGTACATATGATTAACACACAATAAATAAACAAAAGGGTAATATAGAAAACTAACCCTTGAAGACAACTGCAAATGAATGAAACCGATATCTAGAAAATGCTTCAGAAACTAGTGGTTAAATTACCACCTCTACGGTTGCTCACACAACACGTCAAAAAAGTACGCCAAGATGCTAGTCTTTACTTCACGAATACTCAAACAACAAGTGTCTTGATCTTGTTTTCATGAACTGATCCAAATCCCAAAAATGGGATACGTTGAATCAACTTGCATAAGAATGAGAAAAGGATTTAATAGATGCAATTAATGATTGCATGTAAAATACTTGAGAATGCATACGTGGGTCACATACATGTATGCAAACTATACATGTTTGTTTTTTGTTCTTGTCGAAACCAGGAAAGAAAAGAAACAAATAAGTATTTTTGGTTGTGTGAAGTGAATAATTGGTTAGAGTCGTTTTGATGGACGTACGATTGGACCAATCCATGAGGGAGAGGAATGAGGTGTTTAAATAGCACATCAACCTTAGTTGTAGATAACTCTAAAACCTTGAAGATAAACTTCAAGTCTTAAGCTTATCACAACTCTTCCATCTTATCCTAAACACTCATCATTATCACAATAATTTTCACACAAATCCCTTTCTAGAATCCTCCAAAATCTGTCACATTTGGGAGGAGGACAAGGGTTTCCATTTTTGACATTTTAAGCCCTTCTCTTTTTTATTTAACGGATATATAAAGTTAGTTAAGCGTCCAACGGAAACTAACGACCGTTTAAATATATTTCGTGAAACATATTATATAATTAATAAATATATAACAAGTATATATATTAATTACATAATAAACGTACTCTTCGTGTCTTACGTGTGTGCCCCCAATAGGCTCACACATTTCTAGTCGTATAGGTGCTAATCCAACTAACATATTCCAACAGCTCCCACTTGGGAGTTGGAGTAGCAGACAACCCATATACTAACGACGGAAACGTCTAGCAACACTCACATTCGTTGTTAAAACTAGAAATGTCTGAGATCAAGTTTCAAAAACATTCTCAGTAGCATGGTTATGTATCTCTTGCTATAATCATCCCTTTGTTCAGATACCGTTAAACCATGGATATGGATCCTAACTCATTCCATATAGTTTAACCATTTAGATTCTCGTTATAGAACTTAATACAGATATACCAAATGTAATCAAGAATCATCTTGCATTACCCTTTGGGTGCGGCCACACAATTATCTGATTAATTCTGGAGAGGCGCCAATGGTATCATACTGCACATCAAGTGGAGGAACAAATTCTTTGTTGAATACAAGTGTTGTGAATGCTGCTTCACATCACTTCCAATAATAGCCTTTATAACTACCATTTTCAGGTTAGCGTTTGACTTAGAATTAAAAAGTGATATCCACACATACCAGAACTTGTTTGTATTCTCAAGTCTAAGGATGACTTAACTAACCATTTTTCGATATTTTACTCATGACTAAGGATCCAAAAGTAAATATTCGAAGGTTGGGGTGTCCAATATGCATCCCTTGTGAATAACATATGAGTTTGGCGGGAACCATCCATATATTCAAAGAATATAACCAACACTCACATTTGTCTTATGTAACAATACTCCCATATTGTTAACCGACAATGGACATGTTTAGAATAATTAAAATTATTCAAGGATTAAACCAGCAATATAGGGATAACAATTATTATATGAATGAATAACAAATACCAAGTATCTTTATTCATCAGAAAGTAAAAATTGTCTTACAATCCCAATTATCTAAATACTAAAACATATATGCATGAGACTAGTTAGCAAGTTAAAGTCTAATGTATCCAACATTCTTTACTATTTCTTTAAAAGAAAACTAAATAGTCATCTGAGTAAACTTTCCGAATACCTGTTTCAAATTTACAAATTGTGAAGAATTTGAACGATATGATGAGTGTCGTATGTATATTTGCATACTATTGCAAGACATGGTATGGAAATGTGACAGTACCGTTTATGGGGTATTTAATGTCAGCAACATACCTTTCTGAGGCAGTCATCTTTCAAGCTACTTAAAAATTTTAAAAAGTATATCTTTATTCTTAATGTGTAATGCAACATGCTCTAAGATAGCATGAATCTAGTTAGCAGATTTATCATAAATGATGAAATCCTACTATAACTAGAATTGATTATTCTCTAGCATCATGTGTACACAAACAACACTATGCCTTATATAATTCGTAAACATTTGTTTTAACAGTCATCTAAATCACTCTTAATTAGATACTGTTGTTATCAGTCATCTAAACACTCTCAATTAGATACTATTGTTGTTAGCTCATCTTGCTCTTGTGCAAAAGTAACAACCAGTCTCATACACAATATAAGATATACATGATGAATCCTTCGTTAAAAACACAAGGTTTTCATCCATGTATTAAATTATCTCAAGTGAAATATATCATTTAAGACTTGCTTCAATGATGTATTGCATTGTGTTGGACTTACTTTCCTCATATGTTTATTTCATTAAACATTCATTCCAAGGTCGTTTGTTTAATTTCCTAAAATTCGCAAGTGAAGTTTCATTCCAACTTCAAGGATTAACATCTATCTTAGATGGAATGATACCTTCAATATATTATACAACATATGAATTTGAGGAAAAACATAGTGCTCCCACTTGATGTCAAGTGTACTCAGGAGTTATCTTAATTTAATCAAAAATCATATTATGATTAAACTTAAGATCTCAGCTGATCCAATCCACACTTGGATTCTATTATCTTGTATACTTGATAAAGACTATTTTAAACTCATAACCTTTTGATTACACACCGTCCTCGCAAAAGGTAATCATAAAGAAAAGAGTTATAAAACTTAGTTGTCATAAAACAAATACAGACTCATAACCCTTTTGATTACACATCGTCCTCGCAAGGTAATCATTAAGGAAAGAGTTATGATCCGTAATTTGTCATATGATAGATTCAAGGAAACTTGTATGACAATTAGTTATCTTTATATAATTAATGCGTGTAGAAAAGAAAGATTTAATCTTAGTCAATTGCCTGAGTAAGATTAAAAACTCTTGTCATCCGTCAGGCTTAATGTTGTAATACAATTTTTGACCTTATGAGACATTCTTCAAAAGAAAACTCTTTTAACCTTCAATTAACTGTTTTGTAAAAGATTCAATCAAGCTCACAACATTGATTTGTCTTTAAGGATTGCATCTTTTTCATTCATATTCTAAGATTATTTTATCATAAAAAATAAAAAAAAGATTCAAGATGTGATAATTCCATCTTATTAGTTAGCAGGTTAAGTATATCCCCTTTAACAATATTTCCTCATCAATTGAAATAAAAATACCACACCATTGATTGAGGGTATCCTTACGGATTATGGAATGAGAGTTACATTATACTTTGGTTCAACATTTTCATGCTTAACCTTAGTATGACATCAGCAAGTGAATTCAGAAGGTTATGTATTTTGTTCTTGAATATCTTTAAGATTTTTAGATGCTCCCACTTACTTTTGTAAGAAGAGATACTTCTCTAAACACTAAGTATTTAAGCAACAATAAATTGTTCTTAATTGGGACAACAAAATACATTTTACAGTTCTCATCTCTAGCTTGTTAATAATATGCTTCATAAGATATTAACAAATTTTAGAACTTTAATCAAGACATAATGGGATTCATCCCTAATCTATAAATAGATAATGTCTTGAATACCTTCTAGGTTGGAACTATATTGAGTGTATCCATGACACACGCACATTTCTAACCTGGTCAGTATTAAAGTAAGGCCATTAAGTATGAGAAATCAACCATATGAATAAAGTTTGTTTCAAACACATAGACATAACCATAATATGTGGGAAATTCTAAGAGTATTGGAATTGTGAGACTCCATCAGAATTCCTTAGATAACTTAATTCTCTATGGATCAAATACTTGTCAATTGGTTTCGAGCCAAAAATGAATACAAAGTTTTTTAAAACCAAAGTGCTTGCTATAACGTATATATCTTTGAATAGTACAATAACTCTATGTTCATGTGTTTCAAGAAAACTGAACATGTCAATTATACGTTATGAGTCTTTGAATAATTCAAGGACCTTATGTTAACTATATGTTCATAGTGTGATTCAATAAAACCAGAACATGTCATGTTTACACGTTACAAGTCTCTGAATAATTCAAGGACAACAAGTATAATGTGTTATAACAAGTAAGACACAACAATTACATAACATACATTATGTTATTTTATCCCATTGATAAATTCAAGGAGTTTATAAATTAGTCCTTAAACAAGTAAACATAATTATACTAACTAAAGTAATCATGAACGCAAACTCTTGAGTTCAATGATAATTTTCAAGTTAATTTCATACTTCATAATCATGATTATATAATTAACCATAATTATTTTGACTAAAACATGTAGTCAATGTACTGAAGTAACTTTATATTATATCTTGACTTTTAAATGTAATAGGGCAATAAACATCTTGTGTGTTTAAGTCCTAGTAGATTTATTAGTTGTCTTACATTGCGGTCAAGAGAAACCAATTAATCATATTGTTATATGTTGTTCCTTGCACACACTTAGGATTTCTCCCACTTGTGTAGGGACAACATTACTTGAAGTAGAAAAACCATACGACAAGCGTTCGATTGTTTAAACAATATGATAGTGTCATAGATATTACAAGTAGATTTCAAACCATAATGTTGAATAAGGAATCATAGATTATTATTCTATAGATAACTTTTCAGGAAAGCAACAAGTAGTTATCCTATAAAATAAAATGCAATCTTCCTTTAGACAATGGTTGTTCATATTCGGAAAGTAATATATTATTTCAAAGCAAGCTAGAAATAATATGGGCAACTCACAAGGAAATAAAGCTTGTAGCTCCCACTGAAATTGACAACCTCACATAAATGTAATTTCAGTTATAAAACGCAAAGCTCCCACTAGATTTGTCAACATTGTAAGTGTTACATCACTAGTAGAAAACAAATAGCGATTTATTTACTTTCCTACTCTCTTAGAATGCCTACAAGTAACAATGTACTTAGGTATTATACAGAGTATATGAAATTCTACTTATGAAGATGAGGGACTAGCCATCATGTATTCATTAACCTGAATATTTAGCATGCATTTCCTCCTTAATCTTTCTGTCTAACCGCAAGGGTGTTTAGCACTATAAGGAATGAATTGAGTCTAAAAAATACCTAGAAGACCTGCTAGTAATTTTCTTTACTCGTTGCGGCTTAAACTCATACATCGTGACAAGTGCAAGATGTCATTATTTAGTAGCTATAGACACAATGTTCTGTAGTTACACAAATATTTCAAAACCAGAAAAGGGAAATGAAAGATTGAAAGTGAGTTTAAGTATAATTGAGAAAAATTCAATTATAACCCTATCTTATTCTTGTCAACCAATAAGAAGAGATGGAAGTAAGTCTCACTCTTCTTACCAGGGAAAGAGACTTTGTTTGTCTTCTATGAGAAAACAAACATTTGTTTACGAATTATGTTGCAATAACACAATTAACCAGAACATAGAAAGTTCTATTTATTATTTTCAATAATTAAATTCTTAAAAGAATTAACTACCCAATTAATTACTAATAAGACTAAGATCCAGCTTGACCTTCCACTTATTACCAGAGGTCTGACCAGTTTATAAAAGAGTGGGGCAAGAGGTAAGCGACGAGCGTTAATTAGATTGTTAATGCAACTCTTAGATTTATGAGACTTATGACATTAGTAACTCATATAGTAATGTCAAATGCATATTTCGTCTCATCTTATGCCTCGGGTCCAAGGTCTGACCAGGTAACTCGATTTAAGTCGACCAAAAGAGAACGTTCGAAAATTGACAAAGGTCTGACCAATAGAAAAAATTCGTCATGGGTTGGAAAGGCCCTGAGGTCTGACCAGAGAAGACAATCTAAATCCACGTGTTCTTCATTTGGCTGGCATAGACTTAAAACTTCACATAGGGGTATACACATAAATTTTTAAAAATATGTGACAAAAATCGTGTACAAGAAACATGCAAAACATCTTGTAGCACAAATTAAGAAAACATTTTGTTAACCTTTTTGGTATAGACATCATTTTATCAAATGTTCTCGGTAGCTCCATTTTGGACGCACAAAGAAGCGGAGAAACAGGTCAGCGCGAATCGTATTAAAAACCTGACTTCTTTTGGGGAACCTTACTTCCACCCGCCTTAAACTTCTGTTGTAGTTAGTCCAAGAATGGGTGAGTCGTACTTCCAATTGACTAATGATGTTATTGTATGTTAAGAAACCCCTTTTATAACATTAGTTTTATAGTTGCCAATATGGTGGGATTACAAATCGATCAAACCCTATATTGTACTCCTACTAGCGTCCGAAGACATAAGTAATTCCAATAATTCCCTCATATGCCGAAGCATGTAGTGGGACGGGATAAGATTAAAGATCAATTCAACCCCATACTGCGCACATAAAAACTAAAATTATACAAGAAATCAAATTTCATAGTTTAATGTCCGTATTAAATTTGTTCAAAAACTCCGGTTTCGCAAATAACACATAACTGGTCACAAGGAGTATAATTACGTGTGTAATATTAGACATGTTCATTCCAAGTTTCTCTATAAGTATAAGTCTGTTTTATTTAGAGTTTCATAAAGT
>BQNB010130602.1:0-18916 GCA_026074375.1 Tanacetum coccineum
AAATAATATATTGATGGAGTAGAAGCGTTTATTAAGTATGCAGTACACAACTTGCAGAAGATGAGGAACATCGACCCACGAATATAAATTTCCATTCCATTTATTAGAATGAAGAACAATTTAAGATGACCATAGAATATAAATTTCCATTCCATTTAACCATCCATTACATATTCATTTCAAGTAAATAGAACTACAAAAGATGCTTAGATTGACAGTAAGTTAAAGATTATAACTAAATAAACCTGGGCATACTACACGCCCACATATATACCCAACCAGCTCCAACCAGCTTCATCCACAAAAAATACAAAAATATGCACAAAACCCCAAACCCATCACACTTAATCTTATTCACACAAATCCATTATAGTAGAATGAACTTTTAGCTGCTTAACACCATCAACATTTCCGTCCGCAAGATGGTCAAACGAGACAGCTTAAGCTCCAACCTATCCTTAGTTTCCTTAAAATAATCAATAGCATCCTTCCAAGCATCTTTGTCACTCTTGCTCTCCATCTTACGAATCGCTGTACGCACCCTTGTTAGAATAGCCTTAACATTAGCAATCTTATCAGGAATATATTTTGTAAAAGCCTCCTCCTCAACAATTTGTTGCTCAAAGGAAATCTTCATCACCTTCGGTATCTCTGTCTCACCACTAAGAGTAATGATCTCATCCAAAACGGGAGTGGGTGTGACATTTGAACTGCAACATGATGATGCCATGGATGAATTAAGTGTTTAAATTAAAGTCAAATGTTTTTTTTATCAGTTATGGTTTTTGATCAGGGGTAAAGATGATATATGGTTTTGTTTTGATGACTTTATCGATTGGGGCAAATGAAGCAGATACGAGTATATTTATATATGCATTGAATATCAAATTAGACTCAAACTAATAGTCTGAACTTAATTCATGCAGTAAATATCAAATTAGACTCAAACTAGATAGACTATAAAATCCCATATCTAACCCCTCAAAATTACATAAGTTATTAGAAATGTGTGACCATATGTATCGAATTGTGACTACACTTAAATAATGTGTGACAAAATATGACTCTATGATTTAGACACCTAAATAAATACTTCATGTGACTATATATAACATCTTGAATTTAGTCACACAAACACTCAATGTGACTAATATCAAGGTTAATGATAACTGAGTTCACATTTTGCTATAAATAATAGTCACATGAATATTTCACAATGTGACTATTTTGAATGTATTGGTCACATATAATACCCTTATAATGTGGCCATAAACATAATTTAGATACACATTTGTGATATGGTGTGACTATTGTAAAGCCTATAGTCACATGATCATGCTACAATTAAATGTGACTATACACATTAGGTTTTGGCAAGCAAACACACACTAAACTTTAGACACACATATTAACTTACGTGACCATATGTATCGAATTTTGGTTACACTTAATCATGTATGTCTATGGTTTAGTGTGACCATATATGACATTTGGTCACACTGTTCAAGTGTGTGACATATATTTGTCACTTTTAAATGTATATCGTGACTAATGCTTCAAACTTACTTTTCAGTTGTCACACATTTCAAATTCATATGTGGCTAAATATTCAGCAAAAAATAGCAGTCACTTTTAAATAATGTGTGACAAACTTGACTATATGATTTAGCCACATACATAATTACTTCATGTGACCATATATGGATTTTGGTCACATTGTTCAATTGTGTGACATATATTTGTCACATGTATATATATAGTGTGACTAATGTTTCAAACTTATTTGTATCTGTCACACGTCCCAAATTATAAGTGACTAAATAATCAACAAAAAATTACCAGTTACCTCTAGTCACATAAATATTCAAATGTGTGACAATGAAATTCTGAAATGGTCACACAAAATGAGTTTAAGTGTGGCTGTTTATTTTATCCTGGTACATTTAGTCACATAAATATTTGACTATGTGGCCATTCTAAAAACAACATGTGTGACGAAATCCCAGATTTGTACTAGTGAAGCAAGAGAGAATGTGGCACTGGTTGATGAGCACTTGGCATCTGAAGAAATTGAAAAGATGGTGGAAGAACAAGAGAATATTGTTGATGATAGTTCAATCCCTAGGAAAGATGAATTAAATATTCCTGGCACTAGGATAGAGCCCCGGATTGATAAGGAAAGTCCGGAGGTGGAGATTGCTAAAGAAAAGGAGGTGGAGATTACTCAGGAAACGGAGGTGGAGATTACTAAGGAGACTCAAGCGGTGGATATTACTAACGTTATTATACCAGTGAATGTAACTGATGAAGATGAAGAAATAACTGATGAGGTGTATGAATTAAAGAGAAGGGAGAAAGGGAAGAATGTAGAGGAGACTTGGAATTCACCAATCCCCACACCAATTAGATCTCCTAGGATTCATACTAATCTCGTATCTTCGAATACTAAGAAACACCAGGAATTGACGGATACTCCTCATACTACATCATCATCAAGTTCACCTCACAAAAAGTTAACTAAAATGAATCGCTTTCTATCATTGTTCAAGACAAAACCTACTCGCTTCAAACGCTACAAGAGCTTCTTTCATGAGTTACAAGGATGTTATGGTTACTTGTTTGCACATTTACGGGCGAGGTTCATGCCAAGAAAGTCATTCAATACACTTGTTGATAATCTTCATGATGTAATGGTTGAGACATTACCTACTATCGTAGACAAACACGTTAAGAAGCAAGTTATGAAGCAAGTTCCTGAACAAGTTCGATATCAAGTTCTAGTGTATGTTGTGGAAGGGTTGATTCTGGAGAGGCAAAAGGCTAAAGAAGAGACAGAAAGATTGATTGCTAAAGCAATTTTGTAGGAATGTGGAAATATTCAAGCTTAAATCTCGACACAAATTGAGAATGCAATTGCCAATGTTATTCCTTCTCAAGTTGATGCATCTGTTCGAAATTATATGTCTAGCCATATTCTTCATGTTTATCCAGCTCAATCACAAACATCCTCTATTCCAGAACAATAATATCAACTGTACCTTGCTAAGAAAGTTGATCCTCAATTGCAACAACAAGACGTAGCAATATGGTTGGCTCTCCAGATGAAGTTTGAAAGAAATACAGTACTACAAACTGCATGTAGAACTCCTGTCGTTCGCCTAAGAGATCAGGACGATCCTCATGATGATGCTCATCTTGAGGGGGAGAATAGTGCAAAACGGCAGAAGACATCGGAGTATGAAGCTTATGTATCTGGAGAGTCATCATTTGGACAAGTTTTTCAAGAGGAACAAGCTCCATCAACTTTAGGAAATCAAGAGCAAGATGATGATTTTGATTTTTGGACTGACTCTTATGCTTCGGATAATGATGAAATACCAATGAAGCAAGTATCACAAGACATTATGGAAGAAGTATCGCTGACCATTGATGAAGCTAAGCAGAGAAAGATGGCTGATGAGATGTTGAGATAGAGATGTACTTTAGGAGATGAGCATCAGTATCACATTGATCAGATGAAGAATTTCTTGAAGAGTGACATTGTCTGGGAAAGTAGAAAAGAAATCCTTGTCTCTCCACATCCATGAAAGACCACACCATTAGTTCATAGTTGTCAAAAAGATCCTAAAGCTCCAGCATTATCTCTGATTAATCCAGACCTTTTGTATTTGAGGAAAGGAAATTCTAGACCCAAGAAGATAGTTTTGTCACTTCACAAGTTTCCAGCAATTATCTTCAATGATGATGATATTGAAGAATGAACTTCCAGATGGGTGAATAAGAGTGTAAAGAAATTCAATCCTTATGCTCGATATGGTGTTGAACATTGGAAGAATACTCATGCAAAGATCTTTTACATAAGGAAACAGAAAGAGCCTGGAAAACCAAAGGAAGAGATTTATTCAAATTTAAAAATCGTTCAAGTCATCAAGACATATTCGGAATTGGGTCATGAACACAAGTTTATCACAGAGATTGTTGCAAGAAGAGATAATGATTGCATCGTATCAATTACCAAGACTGATTACAAGAATCTTAACAAGAACGATATTAAGGATATATACTTGTTGTTATGAATGGCAAGATACCGGATTATGCAGATACAAGATTGATATGGTCTTTATTCGTCTTCATTAGAAGTTTAGTGATATGGGAAAGAGTGCATGACTTTCAGCTTGGAATTGAAAGCTATCAACAGAAGGTTAATCTCACTGCACCAACAATAGCTTTCCCAGGAATTGAAGAGCATGATATGTTCTCCATCATCTATGAGCCTGTGCATGGAATTATTTACAAGAATAGTAAGAAAGAGAAACGGGTGATGAGACATACAGAAATCCATAAGTTTTGTGATGCAACGTTAAATAGAGTATTAGAAGGTCTGAAGAGTTATAATAATGATGTCAAGTATGGATACGTACAAAAAGATCTCACCAAAGATGAAACAGAATACTTGAAGTTGTTTGAAGAAGAGATTGAAGAAAGATTGAAGCATCGAAGGCAGATGAGAAGATGGGAGATGTACGTGAATGGAAGACCACTTGGATTAAGAAGAGAACGCCCTGAATAATCGACCCTTAGGGGGAGATTGTTAGGATCATTAAAAGTGTCGATTATGTGATTTTGTATTATTTAAGTCATTAGTGTTTCTTTTGATAATGTCAAAGTAGTTTGTAATAAGGTATATTATACTAAAAAATGAAATAGCGTAATTACCAAAGTCTAGGGACTAGATGTGACAAGTTAGGAAAATAAGGAAGGGAAGCCTCCTTCCCTCACCTATAAATACCCCTCTAATCTTCATTAGAGGGGGATGCATTTTGTAACAAACTCTTCCATTTTCCCTCCATTTTATAGCATTTGAATTTCAAATACTTGTCCTTCTCTACTATTCTCTCTATGCATTCATGTTCGATATGATTGATTCAAGATTCATGTGACCTATCAGGATACTCATCTCTGTCCGACTCAGTCCTTTCGTGATCACTATCATCATCATTGTCATCATGATCACCATCATCATTATCATTATCATCATTATCCTCATCTTCATAATCATCTTCATCATCATCATCTTCTTCTCCACTATCACCCCAAGACTCTTTCTCACTTTTAGAATCATATTTAGGTACATCAGTAACCCCTAGTTTAGTACCAGTTCCTTTATCTGCATCAGAGATCTTGCGTTGTTGCTCATCAGGAACCCCTGATTCAAAATCAGTTCCATCACCTGAGCCACTTGTCTGAGAGATCTGAAAATCTTTCTTGCTTCGTTTTGTAGCCTCCTTGAGCTGAGCTGCTTCCGTTATAGCTGCATCAGAAATTATTTCTATACCTTTACTTATTTTACCCTTTACTAGAGCTTTCTTCTTAGATGCAGACACACAAGGAGTATCTTTAACTATTACCCCAGCATGTGATTTTTAAAAAGATTTTATTACAGGTACAGTCTTCTTAGCAGGCTTCTTTGTAGGTTCTTTAGGTGAGACAAGGACAGTCTTCAGTTTAGGAGAAGCAGGCTTCTTGAACTTCTTATCCATCTTGGGCTCTTTAGCACCACTCGCATAAGCAAAGTAAGTCTGGTAGGCAGTAGAGTTCAAAATGTCTTCATTAATCATCTCTTTAGGAATCAAAGCTCCATACACTTGATGTTCCTTGGTTTTGGATACATATTTAAATGTACCCTAAAGGCTGTCATCTCTAGCTATGTGTAGATTTATCCTGTTCCTCATGGAGATTGATTTGTTCTGTGAGATGAAGTAATTGATGATAATTTTTATGAATCTAGGAGAGGGCATGATTTCCTTTAAGAAGTGATTTTCGATCTGGGATGCAAAGTCTTTCCATAGTAGTTTAACAAAATCCACATTCTTGCAGTGATACATCCCCTACAGAAATTGAGCTCTTGACAACCTAAGTTTATCAAGTCCAGTGGTTTTCCTAGAAATGCACCTGTTGATGACAGCTGCAAATGTTCTCTAGGGTTGATGCATGTGATCAACGGCCAATTCAGGTAGAGTCTTAATATTTCCTGTGTATCTGAGTTCATAGATGAATGACACAATTTCTTCATCAGTAGAAGGAGGTATATCAAATGGTTGATCAGGAAGTTTTGGACAAATTTAGAGAATGTCACGAAATAGTTCAGCATTCACTCTGAACTTCTTGTTGTCTAACTTGAATTGATATGATAATGAATCTTTAACCTTGGTAACTGTATTCCAAAACTGATGCATGTATATTTCTGGAACTCCAGCATTGATTAGGATTGCGGGATAGCAAGAACTGAGCTTTAAAGCATCCAAAGTAACTTGATAAGTGGCTTCTCTTTGTGGCTTGGAAATTTTGATTCTCCTATTGCATTCGCCAATCTTGAGTCTTGCCTCAGGAGGAACCAAGGCATTATCAAGAGCAATTTGACTGGCAGCAGTAGGATTCATGGTTCTACTAAGACATGTTCAATACAGATTATAAACATGGCATATATATACTACTAGACAATTGCAACACATTGAATCAGGCATTCAACACTAACACAGGACATAGATCATAGAAAGTCATCAAAGAAGGTCAATCAGACTAACTATTGGTCAAACACAATCAACTAAGCAAAACAGATAAACATATATGCAAAATACCTAAAATAAATCATCTAATGAAACACTATATGAATAAATCGCTTAGAGTAAAATCTGGTATAGTTTTGCCTAGGAAAGTGTATAAATCGCCTAGTTATATGGTGTGTAAAAATCGCCTAGTTATTCAACTATGTGTATAAATCGTTTAGTTTAAAATCTGTGTATAAATCGCTTAGTTATAACTAGGAGGGTATAAATCGGTTAGTAATAACTGACGTATAAATCGGTTAGTATAAACCAGAAGTATAAATCGGTTAGTACAAATTGACGTATAAATAAGTTAGTACAAACTGACGTATAAATCGGTTAGTACAAACTGACGCGTATAAATCACTTAGTCATAACTGAGTGTATAAATCAGTTAGTTATAACTGAAGCGTATAAATCGCCTAGTTATAACTAACGTATAAATTGTTCAATGTAACTCAGGTGTGTATAAATCGCCTAGTATAAACTAGACGTATAAATCGTTTAGTTTAACTCAGGTGTGTATAAATCGCTCAGCACAAGTTTTCATGAACACAAACTAATCTTTTAAGCAACATAGATACACAAAACATAATCATAAGCAGACACAAACAATACATGAATCATTCATAATACGAATTAACCACAAAAATTGCTACATAGGATCAAAAATGATCACGAAGCATACGATTTACTCAAACACACAAGGTTTATGTTCAATTAAATGATTTTCTAGCTCTAATGCATTCTAGGATGTAGTCTAACACTGTCTACACATAAACCCACTAACATTTTCTTGTTCTTCCCTTTTTCCCAACTTTTCGCACACAAGATCAAGCCAAAACACAAGCATATGTTAACCAAATTAAAAACTGCTTACACCCTTAGACAAACAAAACCCCTCAACTAATTTAGGGTTTTACTCAGATTTGATATTGAAGAACCCTAATTAAATTTTTAGGGTTTTCAAACTCAAAAATGTATTTCACCTTAATTCCTTTGAGAAATATGATGTTTAGGGTGTAGCGAACATAGTCTTAGTTTACCTTAACTTTTGAGGATGAAGAAAATGATGGTTTTGAAGGATTTCGAGCTTCCACCTTATTCAAGGCACCATAATTGCTTTCCACCTTATTCAAGGCACCCTATGGTTTTCCACCTTATTCAAGGCACCATAATTGTATTTCCACCTTAAATCCGACATGCTATAACGTTCGTTTGCCGAGTGATAGCTAGTCACCCGAACGGGGATTGTCAATCCCGAATAGATCTATTTTATAACATTCGCGCACACCCTCCAAGTGATTTACAGTTCATGCAACCTAAGCTAATCCGTAATCATTCAAATGAAAGTCAAGTATGTGTTTGTGACCAAAAATGAAGTCAAATAATGTATCCCATAGCGAATTATGTAAATGAGTATGCAACCAATTTGTAATCAACCATGTAAACGCATTTGCAAACAAGCATGTTCTCACCCCAAATATATGTAAAACGAGTAAAAACAGGGGAGCTATAAACTCACCTTGATCAAAGACCACGATCAAATAATCCAAATAAATCACAACCGAATCTGCAACGATCTCGGCCACGACCCTATAATTATGTCGCTCTATTATAATACACGTATTAAATACGATCAACGATGCGTACATCGTAACGACGAAATCATACATATTTTAATATGTATACATACATATATACATGTGATGAGAAATCCACTTGCGCGTCTTTAAACCTTAACCCTTAGTATATTTTATGTATATATACTATTTTCCGTCCAATATAACTTATCTCTAATATTTAAAGAAAGTTACTATTTTTAGACCTTCCGTTTTTAGAACCGAATAATGATCTTAAAACTATTAATTGAAATAATATATTAACCGACTTTATTTTATCATTCAAAATCGTACTCATAATGTATTAATATTAATTAAAATATCCGTTGACTTTTACGTTGACCTTTAGTTTTGACCCGCTATATCTCAAGTTTTAAAACTGATAAGCCTCGCGGCAAAGTAAAACGTCATTACGAACAACTTTCGTGTTTCGCCGGAAGGCTGAAACGGACTCGAAAGTGCTCAAATCGTTTAATTAATAATCTGCCAGATTTAATATATATTAAAATTAACTTATTTTCTACTAAAGTATATATTTCGATTACACTCCAGTTTCTTCGTTATTTGGATTTAAAAGTCCCGTTTTATATCAAAACGTCCGTAATATTCGTTCCCGGTGATAGCTAGTCACCGGAACGAGGGTTGTCAAACCCGATAGATCTACCTTATAACACTCGCGCTTCCAAACCAGGAATTAACAGTTCACAATAAGTGGGCTTAAAAGGGGGTTATTATTTATACTTAGGTACACACGTAATCAATATAAACTTTCACTTGCGTCCAATTTGTAAAACAAAGTATGTAAATGAGTTTGTAACAAATCATGTAAATATGAGTTTGTAAATATTCATGTAAATATGAGCTTGTAAATATTCATGTAAACACGTATGTAATCGACCATGTAATTGAATTTGCAAACAATTTAGCAACAAGCAAGTTCTCACCCCAAAAGTTATAAAGCGTATGAAAACAAGTAAAACAGGGGGCTATAAACTCACAAAATCCCTTAAAACAATCACATTGTTATAAGATAACCGAGTAAGTATAAGAATTTGTAGACAAGCATGTATCCCCCTCGCGGGTTATAAAACATTCAAAAGATTGAAAAGCGAGGCTATGAACTCACATTGATTAAAGACCACGATCAATTAATCCAATTAAATCACAACTGAATCTGCAACGATCTCGACCACGACCTATAATTATGTCGTTCGATTATAACACGTAATAAATACGACCAACGATGCGTACATCGTTACCACGAAATCATACATATTTTTATATGTATACATACATATATACATGTGATGAGAAATCCACTTGCGCGTCTTTAAACCTTAATCCTTAGTATATTATATGTATATATACTATTTTTCGTCCAATCCTAACTTATCTCAATATTTACAGAAAGTTACTATTTTTAGACTCCCCGTTTTTAGAACCAAACAATGATCTTAAAACTATTAATTGAAATAATATATTAACCGACTTTATTTTATCATTCAAAATCGTACTCATAATGTATTAATATTAATTAAAATATCCGTTGACTTTTACGTTGACCTTTAGTTTTGACCCGCTATATCTCAAGTTTTAAAACTGATAAGCCTCGCGGCAAAGTAAAACGTCATTACGAACAACTTTCGTGTTTCGCCGGAAGGCTGAAACGGACTCGAAAGTGCTCAAATCGTTTAATTAATAATCTGCCAGATTTAATATATATTAAAATTAACTTATTTTCTACTAAAGTATATATTTCGATTACACTCCAGTTTCTTCGTTATTTGGATTTAAAAGTCCCGTTTTATATCAAAACGTCCGTAAAAATATAATTTGTTATCTTTTGTAAACCAAAGTCTAACTTATCAAAATCTCGAATCCCGAATCCCATGTTCCGTTTTCTGCTATTAATTATTCGTTCCAAAACGCGCCATAGTTCGTTTTTAGTTCAACTCTCGTCTAAAATATATCTAATATCGCTTATACATTAATATCAGTCCCGTTTTAATATTTATGACATATTATACTAGACCGCGCAAGTTTTAATAGATTTCATCACATTATAATTAAATCGATAAAATAAATGAAACAATTAATATATTTATGGTGCAAAACAAAACGCACCCTTTTTGTGTCTGATTATCAAACCAAACAAACCCCCGGCTGTCCCGGCTGTTTGACAGCCAACCCAAACAACCAAACGCACCCTATTTGTTTATTAACCAAACGGACCCGCTGCGTTGGTAAACCAAACGCACCCTTTTCGGTGTCACAACCAATCCAACCGTCCCCTCCCCCCCGGCTGTCCCGAGCCAAACCCGACAACCCGGCTGTCCCGCAGCCAAACCAAACACCCCGGCTGTGGTGGCAGCCAACCAACCACACCTTTTGTTGCAAACCAAACCCGACACTCCTTTTGTTGATAACCCACAACCCGACCGCACCCATTGCGGCTGACCCGAAACCCAAACCAACCCAAACTCGACGCACCCTTTTCTGCGATATCCCATAAAACAAACACCCCTCGTCTGTTATTGATATACCAAACCCACCCTTGGCTGGTGGTTTGACCCGACACCCCACGCACCCTTGTGGGTCGTGGTGGCTGCCGAAACAAACACGCCCTTTTGTTTTTGTCAGTAAACCAATCGCACCCTGGTGCGAGTCTCATGTTAAATCAACACACCCCCATGGCTGTGAACAACAACAACGCACCCTTGTTGGCTATGAACCCACAACCAACGCACCCTTGGCTGTTTTTAATACAAACCAAACGCAAACTAATTGGGTTATAAAACCCAACGCACCCATTTGGTGATACCACGAACCCACGCACCCTTTTTCTTGCAAACCCAACCCGAACGTACCCTTAGTGTTTGTAAACCCATAACAAAACGCACCCTCGTCGGAGGTTTATAACAAACAAACGCAGCCTAGCTGCTGAACCCCACCCGAACGCACCCTTGTTGGTTTTTCTATAAAACCAAACGAACACCCCTACTGCTATACCACCGAAACAGACGACCTCGTGGTGTGTCGATGAAAAATGATGGTGGTTATAAGATGATGATGATGGGGTGGAGGTGGTGGCGTGGGTGGAGGTGGTGGCGAGTGGCGGAGAGTGAGTATGGGGATCGGGTAAATCGAGAGATGGGGAACCTTTTTGCATTCGGCCGGAAAGTCCGCCGGAAAAGTTTTTCGGCGGCGGCGTGGTGGTGGCCGGCGGCGGGGAGGGCTCACCGGAAGATATCAGTGAGGGGGGAGAAACTTTGTTCTTTGCCGGACCACTCGCCGAAAAATTATCCGGCGGCCGAAGTTGGTGGCGGCGGTGGTGGATAGACGCCGAATAATTGAGGGAGATAGATATGAGTGAAGTTGTGTGTATATATGTATGAGTGAAATGATATAAAATGTTTATAAAGTTTATAATAATAATATATATATAAATATATATAATTAATATAGGATTTACTGTCTACCAAATGGATGTTAAAAGTGCATTTCTCTATGACACTATTGAAGATTATGTGTATGTCCATCAACCTCCAGGACTTTGTTGATCTTGCTCATCCAAACAAAGTCTATAAGATGATTAAAGCTCTTTATGGTCTTCATCAAGCCCCTAGAGCTTGGTATGAGACACCCTTTCTTCTTTTCTGATGGAAAATGGTTTCAGGAGAGGTACCATAGACAAAACATTGTTTATCAAGAAGAAAAAGAGTGCCTGACATTATGTTAGTCCAAGTGTATGTGGATGACATTATTTTTGGTTCTACAAAGAAGTCTATGTGTACAGTGTTTGAAGATTGTATGCACAAAAGATTCCAAATGAGCTCCATGGGAGAACTCACTTTCTTTTTGGGACTTCAAGTGAAGCAACAACCTGATGGAATCTTTATTAGTCAAGACAAGTATGTAGCTGACATCTTAAAGAAGTTTGACTTTTGGTCCATCTGAACAGCTACTTCTCATATTGAGTCTAATAAACTACTGGTCAAGGATGAAGATGGTGTAGATGTAGGTGTACATGTCTACGGGTCTATGATTGGCTCTCTAATGTATTTAACTACATCAAAGCCAGATATTATGTTTGCTGTCTGTGCCTGTGCTAGATTTCAAGTCATTCCAAAAGCCTCACACTTAAATGCAGTAAAAAGGAATTTTAGGTACCTCAAACATCAACCCAAATTAGGTTTATGGTATCCTTGGGATTCATCTTTTAAACTTGAAGCTTACTTAGATAGTGACTATGGCGGAGCCAGTCTTGATAGAAAATTAACAACAGGTGACTGTTAATTTCTTGGTAGAATATTGATATCTTGGTAAAGCAAGAAGCAGACTATTGTGGCAGATTCTACTACTGAGGCAGAATACGTTGCAGCTGCTAACTGTTGCGGGTAAGTATTATGGATATAGAATCAGATGATGGATTATGGTTTTAATTTTATGAACACCAAAATCCATATTGATAATGAGAGCACTATAAGTGTTATCAAGAATCCTGTTGCTCATTCTAGGATCTAGCATATCGAAATTCAATTTCATTTTATAAGATATTGCTATGAGAAAAGACTGATAGAAGTTATCAAGATTCACACTGATCATAATGTTGCAGACCTTCTCACTAAAGGATTTGATGTCACAAGATCTAACTTTTTGGTGGTTAGCATTGGATTATTGAATCTATAGCTACAATTGAGTGGAGGCAAGATGATTTGTTGTATAGTTTGTATGAAATATTTTAAGCAAAAGGATTTTGACCATGGTGATGAATTTCATGGAGTTATTTGGGTTTTAAAGAGTCATTGGAAAGAGATATAGATGGTACTGAAGAACTTTTGTTACCAGGCTTGTTCATTATTTGGTTGACAAAAGTTAGTACCGATAGTGTAAAGTTAGTACCGATGGGTAAAGATAGTACCGTTATAAAGTCGTTAGAGAAAATACCGCCAAGGGTCTAAAGTATAAATTGTACCGGTTTCTTTGCTTTTGGGTTTGTTCTACCTATATAAATCCATCTCAATTGCACAATTTACTCACGTAATCTCTCTTAATTGCTCTCTTCTAACCAACCATAATCTTTTAATCACTGACGATTATCAATTCTATAAATATGGCTCTTCTTGAATATTGTGCTAAACACAACATGGTCGCTTACTTAGAAAAGACTGATAGGAATACAGATTTTCATGAGATTATAGACTTTCTTACACGAAGCTCCATTCACTATGCTCTCACTCTAAGTCTTGTAGTTTCTACTACATTTGTTGAACAATTTTGGATGTCTGCTAAATCCAAAATAATCAACAATGTTAGGCATATTACTGCCAAAGTAGTTGACAAGCCTGTAACTATCTCAGAGGCATCAATAAGAAGTGATATTCTTTTTGATGATGCTGATGGGATAGATTCTATGCATAATCAAACTATATTTGATGCTATTCAGCTAATGGGGTATGAAGGGGACCTAACTGTTTTAACTTTTAACAAAGCCCTATTTTCACCCCAGTGTAGATTTCTTTTTCATACTATGAATCACTGCATTAGTTCTAAAAGTACTTCTTGGGATCAAATTCTCACTAATATTGCCACAACAGTGATTTACTTAGCCACTAATCAGAAATATAATTTTTCTAAATTAATTTTTGATGGTATGATAAGACACTTGGATGCAAAGAAAAAGTTTGTTATGTATCCAAGATTTTTACAAATCTTTTTGAGTAATCAAGTTAAAAGATGTACCTGTCCCTTGGACACTTTCTAGTCCCAACCCTTACTAAAAAGGTCTGACCATTTTTGGTTAAAAAGGTAAGAACTTTTCGGCAGATTACACCTTTATTTGATTTTATGTTGGTTCAACAAATAGAGGATGAGGGTGAGGCTTCAGAAAGACCATCTGATTCCTAACCCATACCCTCTCCTCCTCACCCAAGTCTCGGAGATAATCTTTCAAAAAGATGTTCTTCAAATGCATTGGCAGTATTAACAGAAGGTCTAATAGTATTAACTGGTGGTGATGAAACAACAGTATCAACTGTTGGTCTAGCAGTACTAACAGGTGTACTAACAATATTAATACCATTAGTACTATTAGTGTTTTTATGTAGTTTTGTTTCTTGTACAAGCCTATGGTAAGTTAATGAATTATTGAGTGTGATTTCTCTTTTACCTTCTATTACATCATATACGAGTGTTTAAGTGAATTATTCTTTTCCTTATTCGTGAGGTGGTTAGTCATGTTATAACAGCTTGAAGATCATTAGGTATTGTCAAACATCTTTGCTTTTACATATGAAAATCCAAAAATACTTTTCATAATTTACTGTTTGTTTTGTAAATCTAATTTTTTTTCTTTATTTTTCTTGAGGTCAAGCAAACCCTTAAGTGTGGGGAGGGGGGGTTGTGCCTTTTGCGCTTAAATATTAAAAAAACAAACAATATCTTCGATATTTTCAAAAAATTTAAAATTTAAAATTTTCCCTTTTTTATCACAGGAATTTTATTTCTAAATTTCTTTTCTTTAGCTATGCGTTGAGGATAGTAACAAAACCCCTATCACAATGACCTTGATAACGCTTATTTTATATTTCTATATGCGTTATCTGTGCTTTTATATATATTTATTGGTTAATAATAAGAACTTTTGATACTTAATAGACTATATTTACTATTATAGGTTCATGAGACGTGTCGTGGAAGAAAACAGAAGATTACACGAAGATATGGAGCTTAAACGAAGAAGTAAACTCAAGTTCTAGCTTCCCGACACATGTCCACTGTTTTGGCCATAACTCGGTCATACGAACTCAGATTGAGTTGATTCAAGCTGCCACGGAAAGAGAATTCAATTATCTACAACTTAGAGGAACGGTCAAGAGCTGTTAATTCCCTAAGTATGGCGTACTTTCAAGGAAGTGCGGCGTACTGTTTTGCAATTATGACGAATGTTCTTAAATGAGCTTGGCATTTATTGTGACTGATCATTTTCCTTCCTACCCTTCCTTAGAACGTCTAGGGGATCCATTTTATCTCTAGACGCCAGTCCTAAACCATGAAGGAAGTGGACAAAAAGATCCAAGACCAAGTACGGCGTACTTCTCCATAAGTACGTCGTAGTTCAACACGAAATAAATGAAGACAGTTATTACCTGAAGCACGGCGCACTTTATATAAGTATGCCGCACTTCTCCCAAGCATTAATGACCCTTAACCAATAATTGGAAAAATACACCGCACTTTTTATAAAGTGCGTCGTACTTCACCCCTTGACCAGCCTATAAATAGTAATGGAAATCACCCTTTTTACAATCTGGTCATCATCGCTCAACACATCTCTCTCACATCAATCTACACCATCTAATCACGAATCTACAAGTGTAGTGGACAGTACCTTAAGGGTATCGGAGTCGAAGAAATAAATATTTTGGTATGGATAATAGTTTTCTTGATTGAGAAACATGTATTCCGACCGTGTTATCTCATAACTTGGTACAACTTTATTATTCCTTTTAATATGATTCCTATTGATTTTATTGAGTTTGTTGGGAATTAAACTTAGTGTACTTAGTACTACTAAGCCAAAAGTTAGTACCGCTCACAAGTTATAACTACCAGTATTAACCAGTTAGTACTGCTAGAGTAAGTTACTTAAGACTGTTGAAGGACTTAAGACTGCTGGTTATAGAGTTACTACTTATAGAGTTACTACTGTTGGTTCAAGATTACTGCTGCTTGTGAGAAAATTAATACTGCTAAAAGAAGTTAGAACTGCTAGTTAATACCAAGTTAATGCTGATTGAAAATATTAATGTTGATTGAGAAGTTTCAACTATTTATGAGAAAGTATTTAATACATTTGACTACGAGCTTTGGAAAGTATTAAATACATAGTTATTATATTCAATACATTTGACTAAATACTTAGGAAGGTCATGTTAAGCCTATTACGACTACCTTGGTGTATAAAAAGAGATCCTAAAAGGGCAACTAGTTTTAGCATCCTCATCATCATACCCATCACACCATATTTTCAATCTCATTTTCCATAGAATTCAAGCTTCAAGGTTGTTATAACCCTATCCACTAAGTCAGAGTGTATCGTATTAATAATATTTAAGCCGTGTTTTGTGTTTATCTCTTGTGTCAATCATAATTCACTGTTTGATTGAATATACTTCTTAGGATGGTATAAAACTAGATTTCCGCATAGCTTATATCATTCAAATCAAAGTTTCATTCTTAGTATGTTTTGATTTATCCAAGGGTAATAAACCTTACAAGCTAAGGAGTTAAAGATCTATTCATTAGGATCAACAAGTGGTATCAGAGCGAGGTTGTGAAGCTTTGAATAAGAAGAGCATCCTACAAACTTTGGATAAATCCAAAAATACTATTCAAAGCTTCACAACCTCGCTCTGATACCACTTGTTGATCCCAATGAATAGATCTTTAACTCCTTAGCTTGTAAGGTTTAGTACCCTTGGATAAATCCAAAAATACTAAAAATGAAACTTTGATTTGAATGATATAACTATTGCGTGAATCCTAGGTTTATACCACTAAGAAGATATTCAATCAAACAGTAATTATGATATCACAACAAAGATATAACAAAACACGCTTCAATATATTAATACGATCACTCTGACTTAGTGATAGGGTTTACAACCTTGAAGCTATAAATTCTATGGAAAACTGAGATGAAAAACTTGTGTGATATTAGATAGCAGAGATTTAAACTATATAGCGGCTAAAGATCTCATTTTATACACCAAAGGAGTCCTAATGGGCATACAATCTTTTCCTATGTATTTAGTCAAATTGTATTGAATATAAAGACAATGTATTTAAAAACTTTCCAAAGCTCGTAGTTCCAAATGTATTAAATACTTTTCCTCATACATAGTTGAACTTCTCATCAGCATTAATCTTTTCAATCAGCATTAACTTGATATTAACTAGTAGTTGTAACTTCATTTAGCAGTAATTAAATTTTCACACCAGAAGCAGTAAATCTTAAACCACATTAGTAACCTATAAGAAGAAACTCTTAACCAGCAATCCTTAAGTCCTTCAACAGTCACTGAAGTAAGTACATACTCTAGCAAGTACTACTGGTTTAATACTAGTAGTTATAACTTTGTGAGCAGTACCTAACTTTGGCTTAGCAAGTACTAATTGCACTAAGTTTAAATCCTAATTTCATGGAGTTTATTATGTGTTTATTTCTGTTGTTATAAAGTAATATTGTTATGTTTGTTTAGGCGTTCTTGAGATGTGATATGAATATATCTTATAGATATATGCTTGTGATATTATGGATTGTATACTCGATAATTTATGTTAAGATCATTGAGACTTGTTTGATTTGTCATTGCAATAGAAGTATGTCGAAAGGCTCTATTGCTTTGATATAATTTCGCATTGTTTGTCTATGAATAATTCGATATTAACCTTGTGAGAATTAGTTAATAAAACCATGATCAACCTAAGTATAATAATGTTTAATGCGTAATCTCATGTCTAACGAACTTGATTAAGAGAGTATGATTTTTATATTATCAACCACAAACCTATTTTTATGCACTTGGCATGTTTAGAATTATAGGCCCAAAGGATTTCTTCTCATGTTCGGTAGATATATTTGCTTATGTGATTATCTGTCATATATTGCTTATATGTTTTGTTTGTGCATGCATCTCTATCAATATATATGTTTTATCTCGTGTCTCTTGGCCTAAACAAACATGTTTTAATCATCTTGGTAATAATTTTATCTATTTTAGCGTTTGGTATAACTTAGTTGTTAAATCAAATATGAGTCTAATGATCGTAACAATCATTTGGACTTTCTTTCTGAAATACTTTTTGAATCTAAAAACACACAACTCCTTTGGGACGACCTGGACTTACCTAGACATTACTACACTCGAAAGGGTATACTTTCCCGTGTGTTTCCGTCTATTAACCGATGATTCTAGTCTTATAAATTTAAAGCTTTTAAAACACATCACCATTTCTCCTATGTCATTTAGCTAATAATTTTTCATTTTTGCTAATATCACAATCTACTTTAGAGAAGCTAAATAGGCAATCGTCATTACATAATTGACCTATGCTAATCAAGTTAAAAGCTAGACCACTAACATGCTCAACATTTGTAATTGTAATGGATTCATGAGTAATATTACCTCTACCGATGACCTTGCCCTTTAGGTTGCTCCCAAATACAACATGTCTATCATCATACGCCTTGTACGAAGTAAACAATCTTCTATTCCCGGTCATGTGCTTAGTGCAACCACTATCCACAATCGAATCGTCTGGTAGTAGATCGCATTTAAGACACACCTACAAGCAAATATGAATTCAAAGTCGTGGTACCTATTTTTTGATAGGTTCGTTATGGTTAGGAAATATGGTGCCCAAGCTAACCATTCTTGGGTCTTGTAGTAAGGCACATAGTTTATGTAGGTCGTACCTTGAGAACGTGAACCAAGGATTGTTTTGAAAATTATGGCGGTTTTGAAAGTTGGTCCAACGCACCAAGGTGTTTTTAGCCTTTGACTTGGGTAGGAGTTTTCTCTCCTTTGGAAGGTGCTAGGTTAATGATACGAAGACCTTTGGTTGTTGAAAGAGTTTCTTCTTTTTGGAGAATGGTTGTTTTGAAAATAAGGTCTTCGAGCATAT
>BQNB010130603.1:0-10557 GCA_026074375.1 Tanacetum coccineum
ATATATATATATATATATATATATATATATATATATATATATAATATATATATATATATATATATATATATATATATATTGTTGCACGAAACTAACCCTTGATGTAGGTTAAGAATTTGCAATAAATTTGATCCATGGATCCACTAGAAACAATATACAATGGGATGCAAGTGTCATATGAGTAAAATGAGCTTAAGGGTATCAAGGCTTCACTTGGGATGATGCAAGCTCGCCTATTTGGTTCAACAATTGAAGTTTAGTAAAAGTCTCATCAAATGGAATGAATGGCTTGAAGTGTTTACCTTTTTGTTTCGACAAAAGGGGGAGAAGAAGTGTAAACAAGTAACTTATACATTTTACTATGAGTTATAGTTTACATATTTTGTCATCATCAAAAAGAGGGAGATTGTTGGTAGAAATATTACGATATTTAATCTATACATTCTCTTCATGTTTTGGTGATGACAAACATGTAACTTATAACACATAACATAAAGTGCTTAAGTTACTCGTGATCATAAATCATCAATGCATTTATACGACAACATCTCTCGACGTCTCAAGTCTGCTTCAACGAAGTTTGCACCCGACGTAAATCACTTAAGGTATGAATAAATAAATGCTTAATTTATTTTATGAACAAAGGATTTTTTATTTAACCTCACATTTTTCATAAAAAATATCACAAACATTTTTATAACTTTTACAAAACATTTTTAGATTTAAAAGAATTTTTTTATTGAAAATAAATATTTTGAATTCAAATTTTCTACCTAAAAACGGCTAGAAATGTTCCATAAAACACATTTCCTAGAAAAGACAAAAAAGGGAGCGTTTGGGGTGGGCGGCCCCCTTAATTATTAAGGGGACCGGACCCTATTTAAGGGGACCGCCCAGACAGAAAGATTCTCCCAGTTTCCCTATAAATACTGGACTATTCATCACTGATTTTCCAACCTTTTGCACCTTTTCTTTTTTTCCAAATCAGTTTATACATATCACACATATTCTAAAAACCTTTGATCATGTAATCATAAGCATTTGTTTCCAAGTGATTCAAGCTTACTCCTCCAAGTACAAGAGAAGAACTCTCGTTATCATCAAGATACAAAGTTATGTAGTTTAGTTAGTGCATTCATGTCATGTCTTACATTCACAATGTATAGATCGAGTCCATGTATTCTAAACTTATGTAATAGTTAGATCATGGTGATCATGGTGTGTATAGTTGTTAGATCATGGTGATCATAGGAAGTATAGTTAGATCAGGGTGATCTTAGTAAGTTATGTTTGATTGGTGTGATCGTAGTAGTGTCAAAGTGAAGTCGTGTAGTAAAGAAGAAGTCGTGTGGTGAAGCCAAGTTATGAATTGTCGTGAAGTGGTGTGTTGTGTTGTGATAGATTGGTTCTAGCTATGATTATAACTCAACGTTTGGCTTAGTGTCAAAAATCAGTATAAGCTTAGTCGTGTATAGTTTTCTCCACCTAAAGGGAGCTTGTTGACTAGTGAAGTAACTCTCGAGTTGGGTACTTAGGGAGTGGAGTAGGGCGAAGAGGTGCTTCGTAACCGAACCACTATAAATCATCGCGTCCGGTTTGCATTTCCTTTTACCTTTCGCTTTACATTTTTATTTACGTTATCGCTTTACTTTTATACTTGCATCATATCTATATGTGTGTGAATGGTTGCTTATATTGTTTGGGTGATAATTTTGCCATAGATATAAGTTAATATTATAAGTATGCTATAGTGAATATAAATGTTGTATACACACTTTTCACATTGCGTCTAACTTGATCGGCAATTTGATATGAAACATTTTATATTTTTAAATGGAAACGTATGCACCCCCTCTACAATTTCTACAATTTCCACAATAATGCATGTGATGGAAACAATGGAGAAGACGCAGTCAAGCATATTGAATACTTCCTCGGAATTGTTAATCCAATTGATTTACCCAATGTAAATCATGATAAGCTTCGAGTTGTTGTTTTTCCAATCTCACTAGTTGGTGGAGCTAGGAGATGTTTTGATATGATTAAAGAATCAATTGATAGTTGGGTCGATTTAACTGCCAAGTTCTTTAGAAAATACTACTCGCCTTCTCGCACTGGCAAAACTAACGCACAGATGATTAGATGGGACCCTACTAACCCTAAGTTTGAAAATTGGTTAGCCTCAAAGGTTGTGAACTATAAGACTCTGGATATATTTACTAAAGGAGCTTTGTGGGATTATTAGAAAATGGGAAGTGACGAAATTAAGCCAACGAATGATGAATCTTCCAATTTTGAGGAAACTAACCACGATAATAAACAAGAAATTAGTGAAATTTTTAGGATTAAAATGAACTTGTTTAATTATGAAACACCACTGTGTAAAGAATTCAATGAGTTCAATTACCTACTCAAGATAGATCATGATCTCCTTACGAAAGATATTAAGGAATTTAAAACTTATGAAGAATTTAAGGACAATTGGATTTATGAATGGAACAAAGACTTACCTTGGGTGGACGAAAGACCTTGGATTGACACAGGAGTATGGAAAGAACCGAAACCAGTCAAACATACTTGCAAGCCTTTCAACTATAAAACTGGATGTTCAGAATGGCCAACATGTGGTTGGAGGAATGATTGATTCTGTAATGGAGGAAACTTACCTGGAGCTTACATTATTGGAAACTCGCTTGATTATTAGAATTATGAATGGTATGAAGCCTTGGAGGATAGCGAGCTAAAAGAAGAAGCTTTAAGAAATAAGGCTATCATGGAGGGATTAATCGATAATGACAATGATGATAAGTCACGTTACGAATGAAAGAAACCATGGAATATTTATGATGATACAAACCATGATCATGAACATGAGATAGATCATGAAGCTGATGAAAGAGAAGAGTTATGTGAAATTCATGAGCTACCGGTTTACATTATAAGAATATTCGAGATGGTCAAGTATTCATTCAGACAAAACAAAGAGTATGTTGCTGTTAAATAAGATGAATACGACGATTTTAGGAAGAACAAACAATGATGCATGCCGAGCATACCAGGAAATCTTTCGCATGATGGACGAAGGATGGATGGTAACTATAGCTGAGTGAAGAAAAGCTGAAAAAAAGTCTAACTTAAATACTTCACTGTAAACGAAAGTGCTTTCCGAGAGACAACCCAGAATGTTACTTAATTTTATCGAGTCCGTCTTCCCAGACATCAATACGACGTATCCTCTCCATACCATACTACGTATTGATTGTCTGGACATTATTAGTCTTTATTTTTATGTGCTTTAAAAACATTATTGTCAGTTCTGGCAATACGGCGTATTCATGCATATGATACGGCGTATTCACCAGACTAACTCGTATTTAGTTTGTTTAGTTTAGTTTAAATTAACCGTAGATACCAAGATAGGAATGCACGTTTTTCCTATATTTTACACAGGACCTCGTGAAAGAAATATCGATAAATATTGGTGGAGAATTTACATATCTATAGATCTTGAAGTGTTGGAGTATTGAAACCTCAAGATGGCTGTTCAACACACAATCTTGCTCAATAAACCTACATGGAGAATCTATCGAGCAAATATCAGGGGAGTTTCTTATTCTAATTCTTTTTAATTATCATATTTAATGTTTTATATATAAAATGAGGACGTTGTATAATTCAAGTGGGGGGATGGAATTAGAATGTTTACTTGTCTTATTTTTCACACTAAAATGCTTAATCTGCTTAAATTTAAAAAAAATTCAAGCATACTTTTGTGAAATTACATGTTACATAACCTGCACACAATAACCCATGTTAGATATTGTGAGGATTTAACCTATCTGTTTCCAAATGTTTACCCAAATTCCACAAAACATGAGTGTGCCGGTGATGTAGTAGACTTTAGAACTTCGCTTGGTATATCTATTCGAGACCGCAGTGATAAGTACTATGGATTTAGATAAAGTAATTTGTTTAAATTGGTAAAATTTTAGGATTACACCCAAAACGCCTTTACATGTTACTTATTAACTAACCACACTGGTTAGTTAACCCTAGTATAAACCATTTGTTTACTCTCACTTTAAGAGTAAGATACCCCTAGAACAACCCGTAGAGCCAATCTTTTAGGAAATACACCAATTGTTTGTTTTGTTACACCTTTACACTTTAGCCTACCATGTTAAATTAAGTTTATTTTACAGTTGCTAGTTGTTTAAAGTGTAAAGTTTGTATTTTCTAAGTCTTGTGTCAAAATTTTCTATCTTTGGTATGGTTGGAAGAATTTTCACATCACAAATGGGAATGTATATTATAGTCAAAACTCATGTATTTTTACTACCAACATAATTAATGGTACGTCTAAAGAATGAAGAATTACAGAAGGAATTATCCAGAATAATTATGATCGTAAAGATGGTGAAATTACACCGAGTTTCGTAGTATAGTGTTAGAAAAAAAAGAACAAAAAATTGAAAAAATTAAAAAAATCGCAACAAAAAAGAGAAGGAAAGTTCGAAGATAATCGTTTCGCAACTACCGAAGGAATTACACGAAGGATCAATTATTCGTTAAAACAAATCGACGATGTAGAGTATTGTATAAAGTGGAAGATATCGCCACTTACCTTGTAAAGTATGTAAAGTATGGGATGATTGGGAAGTTGACCATTACGGGAACGCCAACTTAGGTTGTTGTTTTTTATCTATGATCAAGACGTTGGAAATAGTTGTGTCTTTATCATGGTAACGGTCGGGAAAAAGTGTCTAGCAACTTGTATCTTAGACTTAATCTATTTGTTTCGTAATTTTTATTAAACAACAATTTATTTCCCTTTCCTAATCATTAACCATGGGTTTTACGCGAATGAGGATATGATCGAGTGTGCATGTCTATTCCGTCGTTACGGCCAGGTATGCATGTCTCAACTGCCTTGTTGGTTTATTACTATTGGTGAAAGTTAGAAGATCCATACCCTATATTACTCTACTAGTCCTACTCTTTAGCTTATTCGAGGTGGGAGTGAGCAGTCACATGTGTCTATCCCGTCGTTATGGGTGTGTATGTGTGGTCTTTGTCACCCTCCTGGAATATTTGTATCAATAAAGATTAGTTAGAGTAATCAACCCTAAGCCTTATCAAAAAACTCTATTTACCTTTATAAACTTGTTACTCCTTAGCTTTAGCGGTGGAGATAAGTATCCTTGCCAAGCTTATGATAGAATACTCGTCATGACCGAGCAATTGAGCGAATTAGTTACATGTTACCACATAGATTAGTTGAGTGATTTGAGTGTTTTCATCTTCCTATTTCGTGAGGTGTTTGGTTGTGTACTTGTAATAGATCAATTCAATGCTTTAACGGAAAATATCCTTAGGGATACATTTTTATAAACTCCTAAAGGCTACTTGAGGACAAGTAGGATTCAAGTGGGGGGATATTTGATGACATCAAATAACGTCTATTTTATAGCATCATTTATCCTATGTAATTAACCCATTTTGTATAATTATTGCAAAGAACTGTTACTTAATCGTTTGTATTTGAGAATTGCAGTAATTATGGAGTACTTGGTGAATATTAGCAAAAGGCGCACTCTGGATCTTAAACAAAGATATTTTGAAGATTACTCTTCTGACAACCAATACGCCGTATCCATCAAGGAAGATACAGCGTATCCGTGCCTGCACTCACTAAAGACCACGAAGGAAACATGATCAATACGCCGTATCTAGAGAAGACCAATACGCCGTATTAGAAATATAGTATGTGAATATTCTGGAAGATATCAAACGTGATCCCTACTCCAAGAAACACTCAATACGCCGTATCCAAGACATTGGATACGCCGTATCGAACCGATTCCAGACCCTATAAATAGAAAACTCAACAACGAGTTTTAAGTGTGCTAAATCATATTCTCGATACCTAAACCACAAAAGTCGTTTTTCAGAGGAGAAAAAGAGCAGAAGAGGTTTTGCAACACATTCCAATCCATTGGAGACAACATGTAATTTCTTATACTTTTATAATCGTTCTTCTAGAGCTCATCTCTGTGTTTCTGTATAGTGTGCTCGAAATTGATATCTGACGTCTCTTGATGACTCGAGATCCACTCTTAGAGAAGATATGTTCTGACTGATGTGTTCTGCAGAGATGGAGCATATAAGTAAGCCATAGAATTGTGATAGATCACTTAATAGGTTTTAAAAAAAAACCTTTAATTCCGCACTTTTGTGACACTCCCTATCACCACCTCGACTCAACCAATGTCCATTGACTTGCCACACCACAACGTACCAACATCTGGCTCCAGCCTCACACCTCACTCTGTGTATTGCTCCCAGCCCCCCCCCTACCTACAATTCCGTCACTCCTACCTCCCCGCTCAGTCTCCTTTGCTTCCCCTCATTCGTTAACTCGGTTAGTTTACCTTGGCTAGACCATTACTCTTGTATTAATTATGATGTTTGAAGGCTAATACCTTCGGGTATTAGCCATTATTATAAAGATCTAAATGTTTGGTTTTGTTTATATCTCAATTGCTTAATTTATCGTTGTATGCTTGTTTATGTTTGGTATGCGTGTATAAGCACTAGTCAAATTTATATATATATATTATTAATCCCGTGACAATTTTTTCCAAATTACTTCTCAAACAAGAGAAATAAAAGGATAAAATCTCACTAAAGAAAATACAATCTGTATATTTTTAACCGGGAAGTATTTCTTCTCGGGCCGTATCCCAACGAAGTCGTGAATTGAGATTCGGGAATAATTCGGATTATCTACAGGCTTGACCGCTCTTTTATCTTTTGTTAATTTACTTGTGTGGGTTAAAGTGTCTTGAATTGATTGTAGTCACCATCAAACCTGTGCCAGTCTCTCAGGCTGAACCCCCCCTTTACCTGTTAGAATTAAAATTAGAACTCATATAGGATTAACATAGGTTTGACTTAGATTAGAATTAACTTAGATTAGATAACCAAAATATCAATAAATTGAGAGATTTAACCTGGCTTTAAGTGTTCGACACCCTACTTACCATGAATCTACCATCGACCAGGTACACTGCCCATTAAAGTGTTGTTTTTGGTTAAGTTATCAAAATATAAATTTAAAACACGAATCATAAAAATATACACCACACAACGACACATCAATATGCTGAGTTGGAAAAGAGTTATATTGCTGAGTATAGTAAGGTGTTAGAACTTGAAGCTGAGCTTGTCAAAAAGAAAGACATGATTGAACAAGTTGTCTTTATTAAACTTTCAAAATGTTATTCAAAACTTGAAAAGGACTACATTTCTCTTGAAATTGTTATGCAACAAAGTAAAGAATGGTTTCAAAATGACAAACCATGCGAAAATCAGGATGCTCCTGAATTTCATGAATTTTTTGAAATAAATGAACTGAGAGCTCAGCTACAAGCAAAGAACACAACAATCAGCAACTTGAAAAACCATATTCAAGAGTTGAAAGGAAAAAAGTATGGCTGATTGTACTGAATCTGTGACTAAGTCAAAAGTGATTGCCCTAGGAATGTTTAAGTTATACTTGGAACCATTCTCTCCTAAGCATAACAAATATAGGGAAGCACATGTATACTATCTTAAGACCACTAAGGACAATGCTGACATACTTCGTGATATAGCTGAGCAAGCTAGAATCTCGAATCCTTCGAATAATGCCTTAGATTATACTTGTATGTATGCCAAACAAATTCAGGAGTTGTTAGTATATGTTAGTGATACATGTCCTAGTCCCCCAAACAATATTGAGAAGTTGGTTCCCGTTACATCAATGAACAAACATAGATAAGTCACTTTTGTAAAGACTAGTGCCACATCAGAAAATAACACACAAAAACAAGTAGATCCACACAAAACTCAAACCACTAGCAAACCTTTGCTGACTTCTACAAGCATAAAATGTTCTACTAATGCTAGCGGATCAATGCCTAGAAGTGAAATAAGGAACAATAGGATCGCGCAACCATTAAGTAGCAACTAGAAATATTAGAAAGTAGAAGCCTAACCTAGGAATGTTCAGTCTAGTCTAAATAAGAAGAATTGTGCGTCTAAATTTGTGTGTTCTACATGCAAAAAATGTTTACTTGATGCAAATCATGATATGTGCGTGGTCGATTATTTGAATGATGTGAATTCACGTGTTAGAAATAAGTCTATTAAGAGCGTTCATAAAAAGGAATGGAAGCCTACTGGTAAAATGCTTACATATGTTGGACACAAATGGGTACACATAGGAAGGACTTTCACTATAGTTGGAAATAGGTGTCCTTTAACTAGAATCACTTCCACTAAAAAAGTGCCTCCTAGGAAACTTGTTAAATTAATTGTAATCACAAAAATAAAACCAAGTAGTGCATCTTAATGGAGACCCAAAGAAACAAAACATATGAGTTCGAGTAGTGAACCTAAGATTGTAGAATCTAGGACTTCTAACAAGTCGGAACCCAACAGATATTAGGGATCCAACGTTTCAAATTCTCCATTCTCTTCTAGTGTGCAATGCAGGTCGTACAAATCATACCTTGGTACTTGGATTCAGGCTGCTCTACACATTTTACCTGACAGAAATGACGTTTGTCCATAACAGTTCAGGTCTCGCTCTCCAATGACAAATGGCGTCTGCAGAAATTACTTCAGGCCCCGCTCCTCAACAAAAAAATGACTTCTGATCACTTCAGATCAGGACTCAAACTTTATCAAATGACTTCTAAGTACTTCCGCTTAGTCCTCGGTTTTCAAATAAAAGGGAAGTGTTCGCTTCAGTGCTCTTCACCTTCCAAAGAAGAGAAATCTTCTTATTTTCAAGCATTCTTATCAAAAACTTATCAAACGTTTTCTCAAAACATATGACTTCTAAGTAAATGTCAGCTTAGAACTTGGATTTTCAAAGAAAGGAAAATGTTCATATGTGTACATTATTCCTTAACAACAGGAAGTTCATATCTTCTCGGTCTTGAGCAAAGTCATATAAACATTCAATGTTTTGAATGCTCAAGAGAAGCTCTAAGGAAATGATATGATGTGCGTTACCTTGTGATTCATTTGCCCTGCAACATTTACTCTCCCATGCTCGGTCAGTCAACAAGTGGATCAACGTACATTAACTTGTATTTTAATTCACTTGTTAAATCAAAAATAACATAAAACATATGCCATTTTTAAGGGGGAGAATATTGAATAGAATGCGATCAATATGGTTTAACTCGGATAAGATCATTTTAATATAAGTGTGTTCTCCTTCTCGTATATGCAAAACTCTTTTATAATATGATGCACATGTGTAGGGGGAGCTTTGTGGTGAAACTAAAAAAGCTCAATGTGTTTCAAATGATTTCTAAAACACGTTGATTGATTTTTCAGATGGTCACATGGCTTCGGAATAATCAGTTCAGGACTCGCTCAAAACCCTTCTCCCCCAACACCTTATGTTCCACTAACCAAGAAAGATTGGGATATCCTCTTCCAACCAATGTTTGATGAATAATTTTAGCCACCAAGTGTTGTATCACGTGCTCCTCCTGCTGCTGCTTTTACTTCATTTTTTGTTGATACAACCGGTACACCTTCTTCAACCTCAATTGATCAAGATGCACCGTCTGCTAGTACTTTACTAACTCCTGAGGATTTACACGAACCAGTCTTACATCAAGATATTAAAGGAAAAGAACCTCCAAATGCATAATTTAATGACCTCTTGGCCAATATTTTCAATCATGAACCAACTTTTGAAGAATCAACTTTAAGAGTCATCATTAAATCAGATGTGTATACCAACCACCAACCATTCGAACATCTCAGCAAATGAACAAAGAACCATCCATTGGATAATGTTATCGGCAATCATTCTTAACTAGTCTCAACAAGAAAACAGCTACAAACCGATGCCATGTGGTGGTACTTTGATGCTTTCCTCACTTCAGTCGAACCTAATAATTATAAAGAAGCATTGCTAAAATCATCATGGATCGAAGCGATGCAAGAAGAAATTCATGAGTTTGAACGTCTGCAAGTTTGGGAATTTGTACAAGGTCCAGATTATATCATGCTGATTAATCTTAAGTGGATCTTCAAGGTTAAACGCGATGAATTTAGGAGCGTATTTAAAAACAAGGCTATGTTGGTAGCTAAGGGATTTCGTCAAGAGGAAGGAATTGATTTTGAGAAATCATTTGCATCGGTTGCTAGAATTGAGGCCATCTAAATATTCGTTGCAAATGCCGCACATAAGAATATGATAATCTACCAAATGGATGTCAAGAATGCATTCTTAAATGATGAGCTACGAGAAGAGATCTATGTTAGTCAACTAGAGGGATTGTAGATCAAGAAAATCCAAAGCATGTGTACAGGTTGAAGAAAGCTCTCTATGGTTTGAAGCAGGCTCCTCGCGCTTGGTATGATATGTTGTCGAAGTTTCTGCTATCTCAAGAGTTCTCCAAAGGTGTTGTCGACCCTACATTATTCACAAGGAAAGAAGGAAAAGACAATTTACGTAGATGACATTATTTTTGCCTCTACTGATCC